>JALHCF010000124.1:0-44524 GCA_024341135.1 Tolypocladium album
CCGCGGGCATGGACAGCCGGTGGGTTTTCGATAGCCTTGCTGCTGGAGAAGCTCCAGTCCTCAGAGGCGGGCAAGGCCTTGCCATGGATTGCCAGGAAGGCGGTAATATAGGCGATGGTCTTAGGATGCATTTTAAATAGTAAAGAACTAATTGTCTCTAGGTGATGCGATTTAACTCTTGTGAGGGTATACAGAAGCTGTAGTGTAGAAGATGGAGATACAGGCTGCTAAAGACGGAAAGTCTCTATCTTATATAGATCTTGGGCTACATGTATTAGCATGTATTTTGTATATACTAGGGGCCTTGCATACGGGCGGGCCTTGCGCATTCAAGGGCCTTGCATGTTTAAGGGCCTTGCATATCGGTGGCCTTACATACCAGGGGATTTATATATGTTTACTGGAGGGGCCTTGCATGCTGGGGGCCTTACATACATGTACTTGGGAATTTTACGTGTTTCCTAGGGGCCGTGCATACTAAGATCCTAGGAAGTAGGCAACAGCTATACATCTTTAGAAACTGCCTTTTGAACCGTAGCAATGGCAATATGTACTACATAGTGTTTATATTCCGTATTTAGTTTTGTTGTTTTTCTTTCCCTCCGTTGTTTAGCCGTCTGTTAGTCAAGAGGTCTGGAACTCTGGATGGAGCCCTGATTCCCAGTGAAATATGCTTTGCCCGCAGCTTCATTCTTGAATATGTAATTAAAAATTGTAACTGTAATCCCAAACAGCACCAATGGATACCCTAGCATATACAAACAACCGAACTGCCCTTAACGCTGAATGCATTAAAAAGTTTATTCACTCCATAGAGGTGTAGCCACCTGCGGCTGCCCCTGGCGTCCCCCAATGTCTAATGATGTCCGCCGACGCCATGTAACACGCCCCCATGGCCCAGCGGAGTAATCCCAAGAGCGTGGTGATGTTCTCCAGATTTGTTGTATGGATCACCTATATAATATTGTGAGAAATACCGTCTTGTCATGCATTACCAAATGGCCCGATGCCGATGATACTTACCAAATTTCGGGTGGACGAGCAAACCCGGTTGAGATGGATTAAATGCGCGGGTCGCCATCCAGTCATATATGGGCTCCCAAACGACGCATTGATGCTTCCCAGTATCTGTGGCAACGGGTCCTGGAGAACTGGCAGCCTGGCCTTAGCGTCGGGCTCAAGACTAGGGCGAATAGAACTTACTCGGCGGCCCACTGTATGGGGATTAGAGACGTGTCGGCGTTGCACTGAACATACTCCCTTAGCCAATCTAGACAATGCTCTGGTGCTTTCGTCAGACTGGGTTTTGTTTCCCCCATGAGGGCGTCGTGACTTGCCTGTATGCCGTTTCAAGGTGAACATCTCCTCTTGGGAAAGGTCTGGATAGTAGGTCTCGGGGTACATCGAGTTGTGAAGCCTCTGGATGCAGTGAAGCCCGTGGAATACAGCAACGGTACTGTAGTAATAACCGCTCCCGTCGGAGAGTTGGACAACGGAATCATCGTTGGCAAACTCTCCTAGTTCCTCCTGGCGAACTCGAACATTTTGATCTGCAGCTTCAATGTCAACTCAAAACCACTAGGAGGGACGCAGCTGGGATGTTATACGCTGCATGAGTGTATTCCAGGCATCCTCAAGCTCTTGTCTCGGTGGACCATTGAAATAGTTAGTCCTGACGGGATTTACTACGTGATTTTCCAAGTATATTGACTGAAGCGCAAACGGGCGCTCCTCGTATGATATTACATTCCGAAACGGTGCTGCGACGTGCTTGATCAGCGGAAATGTCATGATCCAAGCTGTAAATGCCGAAACTCACTTTTTTCATGAGTGTCTGGGAGATATCTAAGTGTGAGCCACCCAGAAGCATATGCCGTTAAGGCAAAAATGTTGAAGATGAGGAATATGACGTGAAGGGTGACTGTTCGCCTCTCCTGGCAGAGCCACGACCAAGTTGAAGGCCTGCGGTCACTATAATGAACTTTTCGGAGGTGGCAATTCTCGGCATCATCTTGTTGAGACGACCCGTCAACATCTTTGTAAGATGCCGACTCAAGCCTGGAGTATTTAGGCATAATATGAACTGAAATATTAAGGCAGGTATAGAGCTGGTTCCTGGCCTTGGCCGGTACATAAGTAATAGAGCGATCTTGTGAAGTCTGAGTAGCAGGGAAACGCAATACTCATCAAGAACAAGAGATTGCTGAAAAACAAAAAGTCCACAATTTGGGGAATCATCAAAAGCAATATATCAGCCAGTAAGTCAGCTGATACGCCATTTAACGACATCTCGGTACCAGAGGAGGCCAGCGTAAAACAAGTTCCGTTTCCTTTTCTGGTGGCGTAATAAGCATTCGGAGTTGCTTGACCGGGGTACAGCCGCAGGATGACCTAAAAAGGTATCAGCGCGCAATCAGGCCTTGTGTGATCTCAGGCACTCTGCAGTCATCAGGCAGGCACCCGCACCCGAAGCTTGGCGAATCCTTACTAGAAATGAGGGCTTCCTGTTTCGAAACCATATCGCCGCGCCATCCTTTAAGCTCCTGCGTGCTCCTTCCATACCGCGGGCCTAATGGGGGGCCTTGCATACTACGGGACTTCATCGTGAGGCCCTGCATACTGGGGGCCTAATTGGGGCATAATGAGGGCCTTGCATGTTGGGTGGCTTTTTATATAGGTTCACTGGGGGGCCTTGCATACTAAGGGCCTAACATGTTACATGCCCAGGAAGTAGTTGATGGCATACAAGGCATGTCATGATACGCCATGACATTATCCTGAGCCATTGTCCAAGTATTTTCACTGAATGCGTATGGAATGGCGACTTCTCCCCTGAGTTGAAGCTCTTCTCGTATATCTTTTTCTTTGCCATTTCCTACCAGCCTTCACACCCCAATCATGGCCATTTCCAGTACACTGTTACTCTCCGAATCCGACAGATCAGAGAGTGACATGGATCTGCCCGATGTCGAATTTACAACAAAGAGATGGGAACGTAACAACCGCTTCTTGCTGCGTCTCTGCACCATAATCCGGGGTATTGTTGTTCTCCTAGCCTGCTGGGGCATGTTCTCTCTCTGTATCGAAATCTTTCATCCGGTCACAACTCAGTCATGGCTGTCCTTTACGCCACCAGCCATATCACCTGATCCGTATCACCCTGAGACTCTGAAACCGGGTCTAAACACATGCGATTGCGGCAAAACTACACGAGAAGCGCTGTCCAGAAACTGCATCTATGACAGCCTTGCTGCCGCGTGGCTACCACCTTACTGTCGAGATGATGCGCTCACCTCTGAGTTCGACGTCTCTGGGCCTGGGGCGGAGGGCCAATGGTTTTACTTCGCCGACGAAGCAGGCACTATTCCTATGAATAAGTCTGAGATTGCAGCTCTAGGCGAAGTGGGAGGGTCGTTCTGGGCGTTGCGAGACTGGCATGTTTTTCACTGTCTGTTCTACTGGCAGAAGTACACGCGGATGAGAGATACCGGTGTCATCATGGAACAGCGATTTGATCATATCGCTCATGTAAGACACTGCCAGCACTTGGCCACTAAGCCAAATCCAGATCACTCTTTGCTCGTTGAGGTGGCAGTGGTTATGAATTCAACCCTGTTGAATTAACTATTAGTCTAGTGCATCTTTTATACGTATGGTGCGTTTATATGGCATGAATGTTATGGGCCAAAAGCCATAGCTCAATCTAACTTGTTGGGGTCTCCTACAAAGTGAAATACAACAAAATCAGCATGTTGATGAAAAGTGCATTAAAAGCATTATTCAAATGTCCTTGGCTTCCTGCGCAGCTGTACTGGAGCGATTACAAGACGTAAGCCAAGATCATACTAAAGACAGACACCGTTCGCGCATATAGACACTGGGGCAAAAGCCACGCGATCTTGAGGACATGAGGCTGGGAAGAATGGTAGTCCCATTCTCAAACCCTTTCTCGGCGGATCCGGGGATGCCGCGTACCACTACGTATACGAGCGACTCTGCCATGACAGTCGACTGCCATTTCCAGACATGGAGGGTCTGTTGAGGACGAAAAAGGAGGGTGGCCAGATGATGATGTGCAAGAGGTGTTTGGCGATGGATTCCGGCAGCCGTGGGTAGGACGAAGGCATACCCAGATATGCTAAGGCAGTTCCCACCAGTAGCCCTTTGCTGGAGTTTTTGCTGGTTTCGCAAGAGTCTTTAAACTCGGCGCTCGAGGAGATGGCAGAGCGGTTCCGCGCAGATGGATCGCGGGGTCCAGCTCTTTCTGGAGGAGTGTGGATGCCCTTGACGGGCTTATTAGCTCGGCGAGGACAAGCGCGCAAGCACAAGGGATTCAATTGATCAGTTGGACTGGAGGGATGCTGGAAATTTCTACATGATGGTAGGTGAAGGAAACGCGCGGTCCACGCGACAGAATGGCTCCTTTTGTGGCATTCCGCCATGTTAAATGAGAAAATCTCTACGATTGTACCGGGAAAATATTCGTTGTTCAAGCGCAATTCAATCAATTTGATAAAAGGGATGCCTAGAAACAATCTCACCCTGATGCTGATGATTTTTGTGTTCAATATATGTCCTCCCCAGGGAAAGCCCCCTCTCCTATCCCCTCTGTGCCTCCATCCCGTTTGACGTTCGCCTGCTCTTGTCTTTGTGCCTGGTCCGAATATCCTTTCTATTGCTTACAGCCAGTTCAGGCGCCGGGATGCAGCTATTACTACATGTACCGGTGGTCAATAGAGACCCCACCCATCCGATAAGGATTGGGTTGGCACACGAAACCCTCTAGCGTATATGTGCGCAGCCATGGTTCGGAACACAGAGGTAATAAGCACAGCAGTCGGCTCTACGACTGCATGGATCGCCGTCAACACCACAGGCCTAGTATTTGCCTCTCTTGTCAGCTGAAGTACGGGGGTAAACACAAAACAAAATAAAAACAGAAATGCTGGTGATGCACTCTTACCCGTTCGTCAAGGACGTTGACCGCAGCAGGGCTCGCTAGAGCAAAAGTGGCAAAAATAACGACGATAGCATTGGAAAAATACATATTGTCCGTATTTTTATAAACTTGATAGTTGAATATGAGATTATCGTAAAATGAGAAATTTATAACAGAAAGCCAGAATTTTAAATAGATGCAGTTGGTTCCTATTAAATAGTTTTGGGTGCTGGTAAATGCAGCTACTACTCGTACTAAGTTAGTCTATGTAGTCAGCATGCAAGGCCCCCAGCGTAGTGTGTCAGATCCGCATTCAAGCACGGGAGGCAAGGCCCCCCGCACTGGTCCCAGTTGAGTAGTAACCGGCCCGATCCTGCTCGTGCCACGCCTACTATCTAAGGAAGGTAGGTATCCCCTTTGCCAGTGTCAAGGCAGGTTGAGGTATCTTGCAAGGTTGTGAGCCAATGAAACACTAGAGCGAAAAAAGGAACATCAATTTGTATGCAAACCTAACTATGATATAAGTCCCAGCATTTTTGAGATGTACAAATAGCTACTTCGCATTTATAGCAGCTTGACGTGGTCATCTTATTCTTGGCCCCGCACCCGCGAGGGCCGCTGATTGAGACCATCGCTGCCTATCTCACCTAACGACTGCTGAGGCCGCCGCTACAGCCGACTTCGAGACCGGACTGCTACGGAATATAACTGGGTGACGTGTACGGGGGTACGTTGCCGCCTGTCGCGGCGTGAAGGGCTTCGTGCACCCCGATGGTACGAGGCTCAACGCATCAACCCTCAAGTATGTACTGTAAATTGTTGTCTCATATCGCCCACCGCGGCGCATCTTCGTCATGTTTTTGTTTTTCTGCCTGGAGACAAATGAAATTCTTTGTGACTAACTGACTTCTTGCATCGTCGGACCAGTCCGAACAGAGAGCCCTTTTGGCCTCGTTGATACTCGCGTCCCAACCAGATCCTGATCCGCAGAACCTTTGGCTGAGCCTCTACCGTTTGACGCGATGGAAGCGATGGAAGCCCTTGCTGGATGCCCGGCTGGTGCCGACAATCGCTTTGGCCCTCGTATAGACGCTTCCTGCCGATCCTTTGACTTCACCTTGCTGTTCGAGGATGCCATCTTCGTCGCCCTCCCCGCCGCCGTGTTTCTCCTTCTTCTGCCGATTCAGCTTCGCCGTTTGAACAAGACTCTGATCAAGGTCGATTCGTACGCCCTGGCGACCTGGAAACTTGTGAGTCACGCTCCAATTTTAATCTTCATTTTACACGAGGCTCTTCATTTATACGAGGCCGTGAATGACTTACCACCGGCCTGTGTGCACACTGCAGGCCCTTCTTCTTGTCCTCTTCTCCCTTCAACTAGCGTTCCTTGTGCTCCTCTCGCAGAGCCCCAGTCTCACCACGAAGCTGAGTCTTGCCTCTGGCGTGCTCGCCACGGCTGCCGTGCTCGCCGCCGGCGTCCTGTCGTTTCTCGAAGACCAGCGCTCCACCCGCCCGTCCGACATACTGGTCCTGTACTTCTCTGCCTCCACTCTTCTGACGATACCCCGCCTGAGATCGCTGTGGCTCATGCCCACCACCCATGCGCCAAAGGCTATATTGACTATCATCTTCGTCGCCACCGTGGCTGTCGTGCTTGCTGAATCGAGCCGGAAGAATCGATTTCTACGCCACCCCTACAAGGGGCTGTCGACGGAGCAGACTGTCAGCTTCTGGAGCCGAGGCCTATTCATATGGGTTCTTCCCTTCTTCAACCTAGGCTACTCAAAAGATCTTGCCCTTTACGACATTCCTCAAGTGGGCTCAGAGCTTGAAGCGAACGCCTCTTGGACAAAGCTCGATGCTTCGTGGAGCCAAGCAACAGGCCGTCATCGGCTTCTTCGAGCCACCTTTCGAGCAAATGTCTGGCCATTTATGTCGGGCGTCATACCTCGCGTCGCTTTATCCTGCTTCTCCTTCGCCCAGCCCTTTCTCATTTCCGCGTCGGTATCAAATCTTCAAGCTCGAGAAAGCGAAGATCGCTCTCGATTCGGCCACGCGCTTGTGGGTGCTTTTGTTCTTGTATATACAGGCATTGCGGTATGTATGCCTAGGCAATTCCCCTCCAATCAATCGTCTTCGCTGCTGACATTTACATTTAGATATCGCGAGCTTTATACCAGAGGCAGACGTATCGCATGATCGCTAGGATACGTGCTGGTCTCATTTCTAAGATTTATCAAGATACAACCGCTCTTCGACACGCTGATATCAAGGATTCAGCAGCTGTAACTCTGATGGGCACCGACGTCGAAAGAATTCATGAATCTTTATTACAAGTCCACGACGCCTGGGCTGCAATCCCTGAAATTAGCATCGCAGTATGGTTGTTAGTACGCCAGGTCTCATACGCGGCGATAGCCCCTTTAATCATCTGTCTGGGTAAGTCTCGAAGAAACGGTCTTCACTGCATGCTTCGTCCTTTTTAATAGGCTTTCGGAACGTACACTGACCTCATCCATAGCATCTATTGCCGGAGCGTCCCAAATTGCTGCTCATTTTGGACCAGCTCAGCTTGCTTGGATACAACGTGTTCAGAGAAGAGTTGCTGTTACCGCGAATATGTTGAACGATATAAAGGCCGTCAAGATGTTGGGTCTATCTGATGCCTTGTACAATATTACTTCCAAATTGCGGAAAGATGAGCTACAAGCATCTGAGAAGTTCCGGAAGCTACTTGTACTACAGATCCTCACAGGTAAGTAGTGTGAGAATGATGCTTTACAGCTCAGAGCTAATGTTTGTTCGCTTTTGCTTTTAGGAAATGGGCCGTCTCTTTTGGCACCTTTTGTTACCTTCATCACCTACGCTATTATTGCAAAAGTGAGAAAGGATGAGACGCTGCTTGCCGCCCAGGCATTTGCATCGCTCTCTTTGATCGGTCTTGCGACACAACCCCTGATCCTTCTTTGTGAGGCCTTGCCCCGTCTAATGCAGGCTGTTGCTTGCTTCAAGCACATTGAGGAGTATTGCCTAAAAGTCCAGGAAAATGCGCCAGCACTTTGCAACCCTGTTTCCCAGGAATCCTCGGAGAACGGAATAGAGTTGGGACACGAAGAATCACTGACAAACTCGACTGGACCTCTGGTATCCTTCAAAGGTGCTCACATTTCCTGGACGTTGCTAGAGGCGAAGGATGTTTTACATAATCTCGACCTAGACATACTTCCCGGGTTTACCGCTGTCATCGGACCTGTTGCATCAGGTAAATCGACATTCCTGGCAAGTATAATTGGAGAAACAATCGCAAGGCAAGGGTCTATATCACAACCCCTGTCAAGGGTTGCCTTCTGTTCACAGATTCCGTGGATAGTTGATGATACAGTACGACGCAACATTACTGGAGATCAAGACTTTGATAAGAATTGGTACGACTTCGCAGTCAGTTCCTGTTGCCTGCAGGAGGACTTGAAGAGGTTACCCTTGGGAGATGAGTTTCGCTGCGGTAGCAAAGGAGCCTCTTTGAGCGGTGGACAGCGTCAAAGAGTGGTCAGTTCTATCCTACTAGCCTTGTTTTTGTTTAGCCCTGCCAACTAGAATTATCCTAACTGACGTCTTCCATAGGCACTTGCGCGCGCTATCTATTCCAAGCTCTCTCTTGTCATTTTGGATGATGTCATGAGTGGGTTTGATTCTCAGACGACCGGCAATATACTCGGAAGTCTGTTCAGCAAGACGGGATACTTTCGAAAGGCAGGGATATCCGTCATTCTTGCTACGCATAGCCGTATGTACCAGCAGCTCCGTTGGACTGTGGACTCCGCTCACATACGTTTTGCAGAGCGTATTCTCCCCTACATGGATTCAGTCATTGTACTGAATAACGGTAAGATCGCTGATGTTGACTCCTACGAACGTGTCAGACTCCGATCTGCAACGCTTATGGAGAAGGCTGCAGCGACTGTCGGCCAAGATTCTGAATCCTTCGATGTGGACAGGCCAGAGAACTCTGATGACACTCCGCTCGCCATTGACGACCAAGCTATAGCTCTGGAGGAAGATACATTGCGGAGAAAAGGTGGGAGCTGGTCTGTATACTCGTACTACTGCCGGAGTGCCAGCGTTATGTCTCTGCTCCTCTGGGTAGTGTTTACGTTCATGGGGGCAGTTGCTGCTAGCTATACCAGTAAGTTTCTTGATATAATTATAGCTTCCAGCGCAGCATGCTTACTCACTCTACAGCAATATGGGTTCAACAGTGGACGGCGGCAAATGAGGAACATCCCAATGAGCAACTGGGTCTGTATCTTGGCGTTTATACGATGCTGGTGGTCTTGTCTATTGTAGGCGTTTCAGGAGAATGCTGGTAAGTCGGTTATAAAATTGCTCCTGAGCCTGCACATATATTTTTGTGTGACGTGTTGCTGACGCATGTATAATAGGACCTTCTTCATCCACATCATCAACGATACCGCGTTGAAGCTTCATGATGATCTTTTGCGGGCGACACTTGGGTGAGCGATAGTGCAGCTGAACTGTCAAGTGCCACTTTGCTGACCTTTCTTGATATGTAGAGCGCCATTTCACTTTTTTCAGACAACAGATACGGGCTCGGTCACGAACAGGTACGTTAAACTGTAACTTAGTTGGCTGTAAAATATGCTTTTGTCAACCTGCATTTATTAATCCGCTATTAGATTTAGCCAAGACATGGACCTTATCGACATGACTCTCCCGGCAAACACAATCACGTTTACGACAGGTAAATGCGACTCGCTTGAGATTATACGTGGACCAACTCGGCTGATTCTCTACATTAAACAGGGGCCGCCTCATGCATTGTACAGTTGATTATTATTTGCATCGTTGGCAAATATCTCGTGGCCACCATTCCCGCCCTCGCTTTCAGCTTATTTGCAGTCCAACGATACTACCTACGCACCTCACGACAGCTTCGTCTTATGGATATCGAAGCAAAGGCACCTATTTATAAACTCTTTCTCGAAACCATTGAAGGGGTTGTAACTATTCAAGCCTTTGGATGGGGTGCCGCATTCCACAAAAGACAAGCTGAAGTGCTGAATATGTCACAGAGACCGCTTTATATGCTTGCCTGCATTCAGCAGTGGCTTTCCCTGGTCCTTGACCTCATTGTTGGCGGTCTCGCCGTTGTGATCATAGCTTCAGCGACGGCTACTACTAGCTCTATCAGTGCTGGAGCCCTCGGTGTGGCTCTAGTGCTGGTGTTGCAGTTCAGTTCTCTGCTGACGCAGTGCGTCCAGAGCTGGACCAGGCTGGAGACATCAATTGGGGCGGTGTCTCGGGTTCAACAATTCATGAAAGATACGCCTTCCGAGGCCCCTCGCACCACATCTCTATCACCAGACTTCCCTGACCAGGGAGCTATTCGTTACGATAATCTCACAGCTAGCTATGGGTAGGCCTACTAACTCCTGCGGGACTGAATGATGCTAACTGTGCCAAAGGCCTAATTCCGACCCAGTCCTGAAACATATAAACTTGAGCATTGAGCCTGGAGAGAAAGTTATTCTCTGCGGGCCATCAGGATGCGGAAAGTCATCTCTCATCATGGCTACCCTTTTGATGACGGAGTTGAGAGAAGGCTGTGTTACTATTGACGATATAGAAACCAGCACGGTAGCGGGGAGCGACCTCCGCATGCAGCTCAATGTCGTGCCGCAAGACCCTTTCTTCATGCCAGGGACTGTCAAGTTTAATATTGATCCGAACGGGAAGTCATCGAATGAGTCTATCGTGACGGCACTTGGCCGGGTTGGTTTGTGGGATAAGATTGACTCCAACGGGGGATTAGATGCAGAGTTGGATCCATCGGAGCTGTCTCATGGAGAGAGACAGCTGCTGTGTCTTTCTAGGGCCATGCTTGCTCCAAGCAAGATCCTGATTTTAGACGAAGCGATGAGCAGGTACGGTTGTCCCAGAAGCTCCCTCTCCCTTCCTTCCACACGACCGAGACTGACCTTTTTCGTCGTAGCGTTGACGAAAAGACCGAAGCCAAGATGCAGGACATTATAGATTCCGAGTTCAAATCTCGGACCGTCATTTCTGTGCTACATCGCTTCGACCATATCCGTAGTTATGACCGGGTGGTGGTTCTTCGAAACGGCGAGCTCGTTGAATCCGGTACACCCGAGAGTCTCCTCGGGTCGGACTCAGCCTTCCGTGCGCTCTACAATGCACAGATTAGCTAGCGATTGCTGCCGCGGGATCTATTGAAGCATGATTTGTACCTGCAGCTCTTGGATTTATCTGGACAGTTTTGCAATATTCGATGAGGGCAAATGCGCTCGGGCTGGATTGTATGATTGCATGAGTCAGCTGTCATTCAAATCCGGTTCCAGCCTGGTACACTGTTGCCTGGTGTCGATGTCCCTCCACTGGCCAACGCTATCCGCAACTGATTTGGTAGACAAAAACCTATTAGGCCTTGCTATGCTCCTGAACGGTTTTGACATGCCGCTTCAAGCCGTTGCTGCTAGCATATTCGTTGCGACATCGTGTTCAGGGCGAGGTGTAGGCCCTTTCTTATGCACGGACGAACGGTGCGTGTTGCACCATACTACAGCGGTCTCTTCGGACAGTACAAGTTAGAGGTTAGAGAGCCCGAAGTTACGCCAGCTAGAGCTGGTGTCTGCCGCCTGAAGCACTCTAATAAACTAATCGACGAATACGTAACTACTATCTCGCCCCACACGCACTGAACTCGGTCGGCCGAGAGAACTTGCCAGGAATGCCTCGGGTATTGATGTCTTATACATGCGAACCTCCCCTGCCCGTATCCCCGGAATCCCAATTACATGGACCATCTAAACCCTCCTGTCTCCAGAGTAACCTGCTCCAGTTGCTCCTGTGCTAACCCAACCAGAATTCCCATGACATATAGGTGCTCGGATGGCAGCAAGTTCCTGGGCTACGAGCCAGATGCCGTTGATATCCCATCGCCGTCTAATATCGACAGTGGGTTGGCGCAAGAGCAACCTCTGGCAGTGGGGGGAGGAGGCATTAAAGTCGTAAGAGCCATTCTCGCCAAAGACGTCCGACAATTGAGGAAGGGAGCAATGGGGCTGTGCGACTCTCTCTTGTATGGTATGTGCATGCTTAGGCTTATTGTCTGGGCGTGAGAGTTCTTCTGACGTGCGGTGTGGTGCACAGTCATATTCAATGCCGAGGAACGGTTTGAATTTCTGATTATTCACCTTTGCCCCTTTGTGTTAGAAATTAGGGGGCCACTTCTGATTTCCTGGTCTTTGATGGCCAGGAGGATGCAGGCCAGGATTTCTGGGTCGCCTTGACTAGGAGGTGGGGGTGTTGAGGCCGACTGCATAGAAAATTCGACCGGATGCGATGGGCTTGGTGAATTTACCGAGCTTAGTGAGGTATGCAGACGCTACATGAGGGCAGAAACGCCCCTGGTGAATACGACGTGGAGCCAAAGCCTGGTGCTTAAATGGGACCAATTGGCCCAAACTGCAGCGAAATAGCAGGTGGAGACTTGATTCTAATTGAAGATGTTTACTGTAAAGTCTGCAAAAAGTAGACAGAGTCCTGGTTTTATCCTACTCCAATACCCACATGCCAAGCGGTAGAGGGTGCTGGGGGGTATACTGCGTGATGGATGGTACGTTAGAAGCACCAGCAGGTCCGTTCTCTTGAGAGATGATTGTGCCGCCCACGCATCATCCCTTGAACGCCAATGAAAAGAATCAAGAGTCTGTCTCACCCATGTCTGGGACCAAAGTAACTGCATGCTTTCTGTTTGAGGTCCAATATAGCGAGGTATGGAACAAATTGACTCAGGGGGGCCAAATATGAGTATAGGTAGAATGGCTATGGCTATAGCAAAGTGCCCCTGATGACTATTTCAGCAGTACCCAAAATACAATGGAAAAGAGGTAATTTACCAAAAAGAATAGATCGATACGTAATAAGTCCACCAAAAATCCTCCGAGACAAATACGTCGCAGGCTTCCTCGCAATGCCACGGACCACAGAGAAGAAACTTGATGCCCGCCGACATGCCGCGTCGATTGGTGTTGGACATTGAAACAACAGTGGACGAGCTGGATAAAACTTCCAAAGCTATCAAAAGGGGTTGGATTTCTCGTAGACTGCTGGGGTCTCTCTACAGCGCTACTCTACCCCCGTGTCGCCGTCGGCAGTGGTCTCTAAGGTTATCATATCGAGCAAACAGCTTTCCGCAGATGCAGCAGGGCAACGATGGATTATGGCCCTTTTCATGTCGATCCCTGTCCTTCATTGTGGCAAAGCCTACTCGGGATCCTTGTCCGCAACCAGCGACTCTGCAGAAGTATTCACGAGAGTGCAGACGGTAATGCTTATCTAAATCGCACTGTCGAGTGAAGAGCACTCTTGAAGAGCAAGAAGGATGTGGACAGCGCAGCACAGCTACAGAGGTAGTAGAAGAAGCAGCAGTTGGTGATATGATCTGCGACGCCGTGTCGTGATGGTTGCTCCATGACTGCTGCTTCATGGTAATTAGACCTTGGCTGTTTGCATTCATGGCATCAAGACAGGCATCAATGAAGTCTGGCTCAGGCTGCGAGCCATCAAATTCAGTAGCCTCGTCCATGGCGTGAGGCAGGTATTCGAGGTGGCAAAAGCGCAGATCAAGCGGCGGTGCGTCTTGTGTTAGGGTCGGCTGCATGGAATGTCTCGCTTCACTCTTGGAAGAAGCGTTGAGCCAAGATGTGAGTCCCCTCGCGGAGAGCTCGCGCGATTCCTCGTCCTCATCCTGCCAGCTGTGCGCATTGGATCGATGCATGAATATTCTTGCATCGTACTCGTTCTCGCCAACGTCGAGGAAGTCGGTTCGAAGCTCTGAAGAGGTGCCCAGGTAGGCGCTCAAACCTAGATTTTCTGCATCTAGACGAGTGGGCAGCGCATCGCCAGACTCGAGATGCAACATGCCTGTGCACATTGGCGCAGTCGAATGTTGTCGTGGATCAGGGTTCATTAAAGACGTAGCCGACGCCTGCATTTTCAGAGCGTAGGTCAAATCAGATGTCGTTGCTGATTCATCATCCGGCGCTGCTCCTCCCCCTTGCCAGTCGGTGGTAAAAGCAGCGAGTCCGCCGTTGGTGAGGGTTGTCGCGGGAGGTATGTGAGACCAGTCGTTTTGCGTAGCTGCGAGAGAACCGTCCCATGTGGAAGCTTGGGGATGAGCCATCATCTGCTGCACAGCTTCAGCATCAGGATATCCGTTTCGGTCGAGCAAGGACAAGGCTGGTGCGGGCTCCTCGGGAGTGGCGCAGGCAGGATGGGGCGGCAGCCATGTCGAGCTCTGTCTATGACTTGCCATTCTTTGAAGCACACGAGACAGAAAAATAATCAGCTTTCGAAAGCGCAGTGAGCACCAGGCCAAGATTGAAATTTGGATGATGAGGGGGAGCGAGCGTCCAGCTAAAGGCCAGCAACAACCATCGGCCAACAGTGAGCACGATGTCGGTCTCCCGGCACAAGAAGAGACTTCGTTTTCTTCGACTGTTGGTGGCGGCCATTTTGCAGATCAACCGTATGTCGAAATTCCCCCAGCCTAGGTCAAGGGGCAGTCACCAGCCGCCCGGGAACCGACAAATGAGGCAGGCGCAGGCAACAGCAATACATCAGTACCGATAACCTCGCAAAGTTCGTAATTACGCCACCCGCTGTCTCACAGGGGGAAGAGCCAACCAACTGCGTTATCTTCAATTTAAGAACTAAGACATAGACCGGTCATTGGCTCTCCCCGCAGAATAGGTGGATCTGAGACAGATGGTTCATTACGAAATTTGTGAGGTTATCGAGTAGATTCTAGGGTTTGGTGTTACGTCATGCGAGTCTGAGGCGCATGACGGATATGTCGGCCGTTTATGCACACGCATGATTCCGGCAATGTCTGGCTACATAGTCGAGGAATATCAGAGAACAACACCATGGCCCAACCATGACGCAAAGACTCACGACGCCTGGAGGGATGATGAAGCACATTGTGCCACTGCTGGGACAGGACTCAGGTGTGACGACTTGGGCATTCATTCGTCATGGCTAGGAATGTTACGATGGAATGCATACTATATAGAGGGCACGGCGGTGCACACGGTACATGTTGAGATAAAATGGCGAATGGCTTGCACTACATGTATTCTAATTGCTAATTTATTTTATTGGATAAAAACCTGTGCCGGCAGGCAGACCCAAGAGACGTGCGTAACGGGCGGTTTCGACGACGCCCCATGTAAATAGTACACGTTCAGCTCAGAACTCGTTGCTTGCCACTGTCTTCGATCAATCATCCTACCTGGGTGAACCCCCTCATTGTCAGTGAACTTCTTGGGAGGCGTTCGGAGGACTCGGTCAATATCCGCATCTGGCAATCGCCGGACACGCCCCCTTCCATCTTCTCCTTTGCAATCTCCTTTGCCTGCGCTTAGTGAGGACAAGTCTCGTTCTTGCTCGCATTGCTCTCGTTGCTCTCGACCGCCTCATCGTCGCTAACCAGGCCACCCAGCTCAAACCCCTCGGTGGCTCCGAGGGCGGCCCTCTGAAGCGCTGCCGTTGGGATGGGTGTGGCCGTAGCCGTTGGCGACATGCTTGTAGTCGGGCGCCGGGTTGGCGAGACGATCGTACAGTTGGATGAGCAAATTGATGAAAAGGAACATCACAAAGGCAATCGAGTATAGGGCGAGGGTGTAAGAAACGGCATCCATTGCCGACCCGTCAACGAGCTCCCTCTGCTCTTCGGTAGCGCCCATGAACAGGAACCCGGCGGCCTAGAGAAGCTAGCCAAGGTTAGTTTGGCTCAGAAAGCCAACCCTTGAACAAACAATGCTCAAAAAGACGGGGAGATACTGGAAGCTGTTCCACGAGCCGCCATTTTCCGCTAGACACAATTGGTCCTTGAGGACTCAGGCCAGCGGCCATGAGCGTGTATCCAAACGTCGAGCGCTTCACGGCGCTGACCACGAGGTCCTGGGGATGCATAGACATGGCCCAGCCTGTTATGAAAATGACAAAGCCAGGAACAAAATTACGCTTCGGGTTGCCATCACGGTCCCTGCTATTGAAGCCAGTTGCCAGCTGGACCGGCGCACCACCAGGCAATGCCCATGGTAGTGTGCTGCCAGTCGTTCTTGACCCAGGCAGTGCCCCAGCAGTGCTCAGTGAAGGTATCAACGCACCCGCAGGCGGCAATGACGGAGTTATCGAAGAATTACTGGGAGCGCCTGGAGCGACGTAGCCAGACCTGACTGACAAGGAGGATAATGGTCAGCATGGTGGCGTAGGCAACAAAGGCACTGGCCGAGATGCTCTCCTTGGCAGAAGCCAAGGGCAGTGATGCCGCCAAAGAGGAACTGCGTCCACGACAAAACGGGCATGGCCATCCGATGACGGAGTAGAACGGACAGATGAGCTCCCTGATCCTCCCGTTGATGACCCTCTCCCAGTGGCCCTTTTAGGTAGAGACCCATGACGACCTGAGCGATGAGTAGTATCTGGAGGACGTGGGCGAAGCTGGCGTGGACGTTGGCGCTCTTGAACTCGCGACCACCGTGCATGTGCCCGAGGAAAACTCCGACGAAGCGAGGCAGGAACCGGATATCTGCGTCGGGACGTGCCATATTGACTTGGTCATCTATCGCCATCCTGGTGGTCGTGGGCTCACGCCAGCCTGCCTGAAGCGGCAACGCCGAGCATCAAGGCCGTCATCGAAGCCGGGCCCAGCGCCATTTCAATCGTGGGGTGGATGGTGTTTTCAAGCCCGTCGAGAGCGCGATTTCATGTGATGGGATAGGGACGAGTCGAGCGCCCGGTGAGATTCGCGGCGCCAGCTGTCAAATGGCCAATTGCCAAGGATAATCGGTGGCGTATAAATATATACATATATATATATCTATATATGTGAATGGGGGTCGAGCGGTGAGGGATGGCGCAGGACAAGCGAATATCTACGCGGGAGACTGTGAGTCGTAGACCAAGTCAAGGCAGGTTCTCGCGATGACAGCAATGAGGAGCGAGCGAGCGATGCTATGCTATGCTGGGCAGAGAAATGAGAACAAATAAAGGTGGAAAAAGAAGTCGAGGCCAGATAGCAAGCAGCACGAGGGATGGGCAATAACGGCACCGAGGCGTCTGGACGGGAGGAGGGTGGGCCATTAATAATGGGGGGTTGGTCTACATGTAGGCATGGGGCCACGGCAGCCCAACTACTGTGTGAGTGCCTTCGCTACTACTACATGTAGTAGGACTAGTAGTAGCCTTACTGCTGTGCCTCGTTTCCTTGTTTCTTCCCTCCGTAGATCCCTTGACTGTCTAGTATGTTTGGGAAGGTGGACGGCCCAGGAAATAAATTTGCTACTCTAGCTTGGAGGACTTGATTGCTTGCACTGCGTAGTCCCTACACTATGTATATATCGTAGGGACGGACTATGCCCCCTTTTGTAGACGAGGGGCACCCCAACCCGACACACTGGTTTTAGTTCCTTCCTTTAGTATAGAGTCCCTTTTTCGGCTCATTGCCAGACTACTTGGCGTTTCTGTCAGATGGAAAAGAAAAATCCCAATATTGAGCATTTGGTCAAGCAAAATAAGCTTCAAAGAAATACTCTTGAGAAAAATCCCCTTGCATTTGGCTAAGTCGTGACCCATTGCGGCGTTGCATTCAATGGCTGCCGCCGGGTATGGAGTGTGTGTCTTTGGGCTTGTCTCTCTGCACCATCACAGTAGCCCATCTATTGAGTTCCATATAACTTGCATCGTTGTATAATTCTATTCCTCAATGTATTGACGGTTCTACCCAATAGAAGCTGCCTCGAACCATGTCAGCATATTACCGGGGGAACAAGGTAGGGAAAGATGCAAGGCCTCCATAAATACGACGCCTCCACAGATGCAAGGCCGCCAAAGAGATGCAAGGCCTCCACACAGATGCAAGGCCGCCACAATGGCCCGGCCCGAGCGCACAGATGCAATGCATGCAGATTGCCAATTCCAGCATCACCTTTTGTTCAGCGACCGCTCCGACAAATGCCACCGAAGCTGCTCCTGCGATACTTATCTAATTGGCTGGTCGTAAACAACACTGATATGGCGAGCCCCCACGAGATTGAAAAGTGGTAACCACACTGGTAACCGTGCAAGTCCTGACACGCCTCACTTTTTTTAACCATTGCGACTTATCATCCTACTGTCTGCTTTCTCACATTCTTTCTCGCTGAAAGAGCGACGCCCTGCCCCTTTCAGCGCTCGCCATTGGCTGTCGTCTGTTTCACCGCCCTCTCCGTCCTTTTTCACCGAAAAGGGCCTCTCGTTCAGCCCCCGGAACCCCGCCGAGGTGCCTACCCCACGTATGGCGAACGGTTCCGACAGGTCTAGGTGCCACTTATTGACCGAGAGGTGAGGAGGCGCACAAAGGAAGAGAAGTTCATCACGGACCGGCAAGAAGGAAGAAGGCTGCACGTTGCCGCGTTTTGATTTCAGTCTCATCATATGCTTCAACACTGCTGTAACCCTCCATCCCCATGAATTGTTGGTGGATTCCAAGCAGCCCATTTTCTCCCGCGAGGCTTCCTTTAAACTTTGATGGTGCTATCACGCACTACGTCCTTCAAGTGAATAATATATCAGCTCTGCCTTCACTCAGACCTGGCTCCTCGCCCCCAAGCTGCCAGCCGCGAGTAACCCATTTGAAGACTCCGCCACCAACCAGCCCGTGCTCACCAAGACGTGGCAGCTTTTATAATGGGTCAGGTTCAGGGCATACACCACCGCGAAAGGTCGGTCCCGGATTCCTGGAGCAAGAAGCGGCCGAGGACCACCGTCTGCACGCCGGAAGCGAACATATGTGACGCGATCGCCAGTTGCATTCATGTATTGAGAACGACGAGACTACACCGCAGCTAAAGCACACAGAGTGGCCGAAGTTTTTCCAAAGTCGTCCGCTCGACATTATCACAGCCTCTACGATCCAACCCGGCGCCGGACCCAATTCAGGCAAGGAGGATCTGCTGCTTGGGTCTTGGCAGGGCGAACCTGTCTGGAGCTCTCTTGTAGCCTAAGCGCGACTGCATATACTTATGCAAGCCGTCGATGATATGTTCAATCGATCGAGGCCACTGTGGCTCACATATCCTATCGATCTCGTTGCAGGATCTCGAGCTACTGGAGAGATACCTTCTATACTCGGCCACTACGTGTTCTACCCGCTAGAACAAGCGCACAATAAAGTCAAAATAGAAGGAGTTCCTCTGCTGCATGTTCCGAGCTATTGCACTAGAGCCCCGAAAGCGACACGAAATCTATAGTCCCCCGCTGCGTGCCGACGATGTGTCCGGTGAGTCCGATGAATCTCCCGAAGGAGACCACGCCGGCCATGGCGAAAACCCAACTTCGCACCGGCATTGTATTCCCCTTCCTCGCGATACGAGGCTCGAGCTAGCTCAGGCGCTATTCCAGCTCTCCATGATGTTTTGGACGCATCAATGCTAAGCAGGTGTTCTAGATTCCTCGGCTTTCGTTCATTTCACAGCCGTCACGGGGATTCGTAGGTCCTCTCCCGCCCATCGCAGTGCATACAACTACACCCCTCCTCTCGCCACTTCTCGCCACCTCGATATAGGTAGGCCGACTTTTCTTCCAGGAGTGCGCGCTGCCGTTGTATAGCTACGGCACCCTTGTATACGTTTGGCTAGCCCGGAGTACCTGTCCGTCACAACCTACACCTTCAAGCAATCCGGATCAAATATATGCTCAGAGGATGTCACGCTCCCATCGGTGGGATACTGAAACTAAAGGCGTCTGGGAAGAGCATCATCAAAAATGAAGGGCAGAAGTCCCATCTGACCTGGTCTGTAGATGGCCAATCGTTCACCATTGGCTACGATAAAGTAGTTCGCTTGTCCGAATGCCCTCTGACTTGGGGTGGATGCAAGCTAGAACAAGACCAGAGCCCCGGAAAGAGTATTTGTCATAGGTGATCGCTAAAAATGAAGCCCTTTGCCGACTAAAATGTAGTTGTCGTTTTGCGAATGCCGCAATGCCAGTTTATCGGTTGTCGACATTGCGAGCGCCCTTCGCGCAATTGCATTACATGTATCTAATCCCACATAAGCAGAATTCTGATGCGGTTTCGTCCGAAGCCTCGCCCCGGTGTTCAGCTTAGCCTAACGTCAGATGAGGTCCGATCTCGATTTCCCGCGCCCCCGAAAGAGTTGACCCTCCTCGACGTTCGCCTCGACGACGGCGCAAAGGTAGAGGTCGTCGGTATCGGCGTCCCCTTCACAGACCCAGATCACTCCAGCATCAAGACCATCCTCGGCAATGAGCCCATGGTTTCTTGACGTCGTTACGTGCCACCTATCCCTGCGTTATTCGAGCTCTGACAGATAGGTTAGTGGTGTGAGGCATCCAGTTCCTGACTTGTAGATCAGTGATGTGGGGCTTGCATCCATTTACTACAAGTAACAGAGCCAGCCGTTGTCCAACCCATGCGGATCACTAGCCTACCTTTGGGTGCAGGAGTGGGCCCTGAGAGATTTGGCCGTCCCCAAGCCGACTCAGCTTTACCTTGTACAAAACGGGCGCGGCTCAGCTTCATTTCATCTCCTTCACTAACAAACCATAGCATTGCAATTGCCAGCGTGTGTATTTTTTCCAGCCTGCCTGTGTTCGCATGCCTTATACCTGGCCCCTTTAACGCGCACCTCGGACTGGATTTGAGGCCGCTTGTGGAGGAATTTTCGAGATGGCGGCAACCTTTGAGCAATTTACTGCGTTCGGGACGGACATCGGTATGAAACCCCTGACGCACCACGCCGTCTCTCCTCGTATGCGGGCGCCGAATCTTCTGCGAGAAGCCATCTGGCGGCCTCGGCAGGCTTTGCATAGCGCCGCTGATGTGCCCTACCTCCATATTCTCATGCTTTCTAACAAATCATGTATCCCAACTGACATCTTGCAGTCGGTCTTGAACGCTTCCTCCGCTTCTTCCAATCCGTTTTCCTCATCTTTACATCTTATCCGTCCCTCATCGCATCCTTCCTTCTCCCCTCGCACCCCCCCTCGGTCCACGCCTTGACGGCGACATCCCTGCTGCAGCTCCAGTCGCACCTCGGCCTGACGCGGCGCGCCATCCGTCTCTTCTGGTTCCTCGGCAGCTTCCAGTCCAGCTGGGCGCTGTACACGGCTCCCGCCCCAGATGGCAGGCCACTGGAGGCATGGCTCGACATCCTCGCAGCGTCTGCGTTCGGCATGTTCGGCCTCATGGAGTCGGTGACGATACCGGACCTCGTGCGCGTTCCCGGCGTCAAGCTGTTTGGCGCCGAGGAGGCGGTGCGCTTGGACGCCGAGGCGCAGGTGATTTGGCTCGTTGCGCTTTACGCCTCGGCGCTGTCGACCGGCATCAAACTGCTGAGGCTATTCGCGTACAGGCCGGTGCCTCCGACGGGCGAGGGATTCGGCACTGTCTCAGAGGGGAAGCAGTCTGGACCTGCTGATGATGGTGCGATGGAAAAGGAGCGTGCGAAAATGAAGGAACTTTCTCAGCGTCGCAAAGAGGAGCGGAGCGCGTTGCAGAAGGAGCTTAATGACAAGGCTGGGGCACTGGGCATGAAACTCTTGGCCGACATGCTCGATATCACGATCCCTTCGGCCAGTCTCGGGTGGGTCAAGGTCGACGTCGGGATGGTTGGTGTTGCCATGTTCTTCAGCACCGTGCTCACAGGTATGGCGGTATGGACAAGGTGCGCGAAGCAGCTCCAGAAGGCGAGTGCCTAAGGTAGCCCCAGATCGAAACGGTTGCAGTCGCGCATAGAGAGAACGCCGATGGCTAGCCAATGTATCTTTAATGTCAGGTAGACGGATACATAAGGTAGAATAGACAATAGATGTACCATATGCCAAAAGAGATTTGCCTGCCACAACGTGGGTATATCGCCAACAACGTACCCAAGTCACCAAACAGTAGATATGCAACTGAGCCTCAGTTCAACCGCCATGCAAATATCGCCAAGAATCCCCTCAACGCCGGCCAGTGACTACGAACTTCCCAGTTTCCACCCGAACCTTCCACCCATCCTGCAAGAGAGCTGCGGCCACGGCTTGCCTCATCTGTGAAACACCGCCAGCGCTATGGCGCCCTAGGCCGGTGATGACTGTGAACCCCTCTCTCGCGCGCCGGGCTCGATACTCCCCGAGGCTCTGCCACCAGTCTTGCGTTTTCTGTACCGCGATCCTCACGCCGTCGTGGACCAAAACGCCGTGCAAGTCGATGGAGTCGGGAGTGCTTTGCTGCTCAACTAGGAGGTCGGCGGCTGTCGATGTGGCCTGCTGAGCAAATCTCGCCTGCTCGCGGGCCCGATCGGTGTAATAGCTTGCGGCCTGTCTGTACAGCGGGCTGGAAGCTCCTCTGCGGTGAAGTTGCGCTGCAGACGATGAGGCGTCTATTCTGGCTTGATGGAAATTGTTCACCGCCTGGAGAGCCTGTGGGAGACTTAGCGAGCTCGACGCTGCGGTTGAGCTGCCCGCCATCGCACTTGCATCTCTCAATGTGGCCTTTCCAGGAGCTAGCTGTCCACCATGTTCAAAGTCTTCTCGAGGCAACGGTGCCAGCCTGTAGCTGAGATCCAGTTTCTGCGCTTTAGACTGCTTGGAGAAATGTTTGTTCAGCAAGGCTGCGAGATCGTCCGCAAATTTGGGAATGGATCCCGCGACGTGAACAATGGTCGACATATACTTCTCCGGCACTTGGCGGTATTTCCCGGCCAGGGCGTTGGCATGTTGCTTGCCTGCGTCATCCTGGGTCTCGATGCCGTGGGAAATGTACTGATCGAGGAGCTCCACGACAGTTGCAGCTTTTGAGCACTCGTTCTTATGATACGTGCCTGACACCTCGTCAGAACGAACTCCAAACCTTTCTGCGATGTACGCAATCTCCTCTTGCGGTCTCGTCTCGGCTGCAAGAGAGGGAGATCCTTCCCGTGACAGATCTGAATCCGACGTGAGTCCCTTTTTCGCCTTTTTCTTCCCCTTCCCCTTTAGGGACGGCGCATCGTCAGGCTGGAAGAACCCATCGACGCCTTTCATCTGTTGCCCCGTCGACTGCAAGTATTGAACATTTAGCAGGTCATCCAGGGCAGTTTGGAAATCGCCGTTTGCCTTTTTCAGAGCATAGGCAACATCGTACTCCTTTAATTCCGCGAACATTGATTGCAAAAGAAGTGTCTTGGACTCTTTGCTATCCTTGTCGAAGGATGTGAGACGAGGAACGACGCCATGGGGCTCCGCTGCGGCAGAAGACGTATCCGTGCTGGATGGATCCGTTCCATGGGTCTGCGAGGCATGGCGGCTGACGCTCGCCGACGTCGTTCGCTCGTCTCTGACCTCGTCGAACTCATCCTCAGGCAGAATGGGAATACCGCTGGGATTGAAACCTGTAGCCTCCTCTGACGGCACAGTTTGTGCGAGATCTTGCAGAGTTGCGTGAGCTGCATCGTAGGCTGATGGATCCTCAAGGTTGTAGTCGTTTGCTATTGCGACGATGAGTGCTTCATCCAGAAAGGCGTGGAACGAGTCCACTAGCCTCTCCAAAGGATTCATCTCAGAGTCGAATTCCGCTGTTTTATTGCCAGTGGGTAATTGTAAGGAGACACAGGCTGAGTTCGGCGGATGGTCGCGGGACGCTTAGTTTCAGGCATTATCCAAAAAGATTAACGACTGTGCAGGTCTTGGCGAGGGAATTTCCGGCATTTGTTGCAATGAGCCGGCTCAAATCATATTATAGCGGCGCAGTCGATCGAGGGCGCTGGTGCATGAGAAGAATTGCCGGGTGCATCGTGAATTGGGCTTGCTGGCGAGACGGCAAACAAGCTTCGACCGGGGTTGAGATCTGATCACGTGTCCCCGTAGTCCAGCTTGTCGCTGGGAACATCCGACTTGTCCGTTGACATCGCAGTACTCCATACCTCCTGGCGACTTGCCTTCTTGAGACCTCGTAAGCTAATTTTCTTAGAATGACCATTGTACTAGTGTGATACAGCTGCGTTGCATGTCAGACGACGATGGACGAGGGCTGGCCCAGAGCAGGGGTTGGCGGCGGAACAGTCAGTCTCAGCACGCTTTACAGAGGTCTCAGTCCACAATCTTTCTAGAACGTCATCAGTCCGATCGTACTGCGTCCCAGCGAAAGCGTAGTTTGTTTGCTTTGGCCGATCAAGCTCGACTGCCGGTCTGGTCTGCAGCGTATGACGGCAGGGCTGCGTTGGCACTGCATGGGTATATGTACTGTGTGGACGCGTGGACGCATCATCGCAGCGCAGCGCAGCGCATCGCGGGGTTCCAGAGAGCGGGACAACCCGACAGCCGATGCGGTTACAGCGGGCTGGTGGGTCTTGACATCGCTAAGACTTGCGCTAAGGCGCCTACGTCAGGCACCGCAGACCAGACGCCGCGCTGCCGACTGGTCCAGTGACATCCTGCCTGGCAGTAATGGCGCCCACCTTCCAACCTCCTCTTCTCAACAAACCCGCCTTCCACCCAGCTCATCTACACCACTGTTTCTCGACCTCGCCACTCCCCTACCCCTCCGCGCGTTGAACTTTTGTGTCGCCTCCATCCTCTCCGCCGACCCTTGCAGTTTTGGCCGTTGGAGACGGCAAGACGCTGCTGCTGCGAGCGGCCGACAAGGCCCATCCGCCAGGATGCGTCATCGAGCCGCGCCGTTGCTCGGGGCGGCATCCCTTCTTCTCGCCGAGCTCGCCGCCGCCGATCCCCATACACCGAAGCATGAGCCGGGTCGTTGCGCCTTCCGAGGCCAGTGCGGCAAGCAGAGCCTCTTCGGCAAGGAGCTGCCGTGCGTCGACAACGGGCTGGCCAAGGACCCGGACGCGGACCTCCGAAAGGAGCTTGTCGACCTCTGCGGCCAGAAATGGAGCGAGGGCCCCGTCTGCTGCACCATGGAGCAGGTAGACTTGCATCGGTCCGAGCATGTGCGATGAGATTCTTACCTCTTTCTAGGTACAAGCCCTCAAGTCCGAGATGGGAACGCCGAATACCCTGATCGGGTCATGCCCGGCCTGCAAGCACAACTTCTTCAACATGTTCTGCACCTTCACCTGCTCTCCCGACCAGTCAGTATTTGTAAATGTCACAGAAGCCGCAGACAAAGGCGGCAAGCGTCTCGTCACCGAGCTGGACCAGCTCATATCTGAGGAATACGGGTCTGGGCTTTACGATAGCTGCAAGGAGGTCAAGTTCGGCGGCGCAAACAGCAGGGCCATGGACTTGATTGGCGGCGGAGCGAAAAACTACCACGAAATGCTCAAGTTCTTGGGCGACAAGAAACCTTTCGTTGGATCCCCGTTTCAAATCAACTTCCCCGACAACTATAGTCAACCCGGCATGGGCCCATTGGACATGACGCCAAAGAAGTGCAACGATGAAGATCCCAATTATCGCTGCGTCTGCGTCGACTGCCCCGAGGTGTGTCCGAAACTTCCGGCCGTCAAGAAGTCCGGCTCCTGCCGGGTGGGCGTGTTGCCATGCTTGTCGTTTGCCTCCATCTTCACTTACAGCGTCCTGCTTCTCGCCTTCGTTGCTTTTGTCTTTGGCCACGTCACATGGAGGAGATACGCGAAGCACCGCGTTGAGAGAACCAGACTGCTTCACGAAGCTTCCCATAGCGACGACGAGGATGAAGGTGGTCCCGTCTTGCCCGAGTCAATGCGCGACCGCCCGACCAAACGGTACTGGCTCAATGACAAGTGCGACAAGGCTTTCTACCGGCTTGGCCATACCGCATCTCGCTTTCCAGGTCTCACTATTGGCACAAGCTTCCTGGTCGTTGCTGTCCTCAGCGCCGGATGGTTTCGCTTCGACCTGGAAAAGGACCCTGCGAGGCTCTGGGTCAGCCCATCTTCGGCTGCTGCTCAGGAGAAGGCTTATTTCGATGAGAATTTTGGCCCATTCTACCGCGCTGAGAAGATCTTCCTTGTCAACGACACCAGTGCCGATGGCCCTAGCCCAGTCCTCAGCTACGAGACCCTGAAATGGTGGATGGAGGTGGAAAAAAGCATCGAAATGGTCCAAAGCCCAACTTTTGGCGACCAACTCCAAGACCTCTGTTATAAACCGATGAATGACGCCTGCATCGTGCAATCTGTCACAGCATACTGGTGGTCCAAGGGCGGCATCCGCCCGAGCTCTTGGAAAGACGAGCTCCGCAGTTGTGCAAAATCTCCCGTCGACTGCCGACCCGAGTTTGGTCAGCCCATCGACCCAAACATGATCTTGGGTGGGTATGGCGACGATGTGGCCGACGCCCAGGCCATAACCGCCACTTGGGTTGTCAAGAATGCTGATGAAGGCACGGGGGCATTGGCTCGAGCCATTGACTGGGAGAACGCGTTGCGTGACCGGCTGCTCGAGGTCCAAGGCGAGGCAACGGATCGAGGGCTGCGACTTTCCTTCACCACGGAAATCAGCTTGACCCAGGAACTGAACAAGTCAACAAACACTGATGCGAAGATTGTCGTCATCAGCTACATTGTCATGTTCATCTACGCTTGCATGGCTCTGGGCACACCTCTGAAGCACATATTTAGAAACCCTGCCCTGTTGCTCGTCGAGTCCAAGGTTACCTTGGGTCTTGTGGGCATACTCATTGTGTTGCTGTCAATCACCGCATCCATTGGGTTCTTCTCGTGGGTCGGCCTCAAGGCTACCCTCATCATCGTCGAGGTGATACCCTTTATCGTCTTGGCCGTGGGCGTCGACAACATCTTCCTCATTGTACATGAGCTCGAGAGAGTCAACACGAGCTGCCCTGATCAGATGGTGGAGGAGCGCATTGCGAGGGCACTTGGTCGAATGGGCCCATCGATCCTCTTTTCGGCCTTGACCGAAACCGTGGCATTTGCTCTCGGCGCCGCCGTCGGTATGCCGGCGGTGCGCAACTTTGCAGCCTACGCTGCTGGTGCGGTTCTTGTCAACGCTGTGCTCCAAATGACCATGTTTGTTTCATTTCTCGCTCTGAACCAAATGCGCGTGGAAGACCACCGATGCGAGCTTTGGCCGTGGTGGCAGGTCACGAAAGCTCGAGTGCATCTGAATGGCACCAACGGATTTGCGACCAGCGGCAGGGCTGCCGACGTTGACGAGGAAAGCCTGCTGCAGAGATTCATCAAGAACACATACGCTCCCGGCCTGCTTGGAAAGAAGGTGAAGTTGGGCGTGGTCACCATCTTCTTGGGCATCTTCGCCGCGGCGCTAGCATTGTTGCCTCAGATCCAGCTCGGACTTGACCAGCGCGTAGCCATCCCGGATGGATCGTACCTGATTCCGTACTTTAACGACCTGTACGACTACTTGGAGACCGGCCCTCCCGTATACTTCGTCACTCGAGGAGTTGACGTCTCACACCGGCTTGAGCAGCAGGAGCTTTGCTCGAGGTTCACCACTTGCCAGGAACTATCCTTGACGAACACTCTGGAGCTCGAGAGACAACGGCCGGCCGTTTCCTATATTTCGTCCCCAACGGCGAGCTGGATCGATGACTTCTTCCTCTGGTTGAATCCCATCTACGAGCAGTGCTGCGTAGACCATGGGTCAACGTGCTTCGCGGACAGAAACCCTCCGTGGAACACGACGCTCTTTGGGATGCCCGAAAATGAAGAGTTTATTCGCTATCTGCACAAGTTCCTTGAGACTGCGGCAGACGACGACTGCCCTCTGGGTGGTCGGGCCGCGTACGGGGATGCAGTGGTGATCAACGACGAGGACAATGGCGTTCGGGCCAGCCACTTCCGGTCTGCCCACACGCCTCTGCGAAGCCAGGCTGATTTCATCAACGCATACTCTGCTGCACGTCGCATTTCAAGTGAGATCAGCGAGAGGACGGGAGCGGATGTCTTCCCCTACAGCATCTTTTACATCTTCTTTGACCAGTACCTGAGCATCGTTCCGCTGACGGCGGGCCTCCTCTGCGCTGTCGTTGGCATCATCTTCATCGTCGCCTCGCTTCTGCTTGGCTCTGTCCTCACCTCCGCCATCGTGACAGGCACGGTTGTCATGAGCGTTATTGATATCATGGGGGCCATGGCCGTCTTCAACGTGTCTCTGAACGCCGTTTCTCTCGTCAACCTCATCATCTGCGTCGGCATTTCCGTGGAATTCTGCGCGCACATTGCCCGCGCTTTCATGTTCCCGTCCCGCACGGTCATGGAGGGCAACAATAACGCCTTCCGCGGTCGCGACGCTAGAGCGTGGACGGCGCTGGTTAACGTTGGCGGATCCGTCTTTTCTGGCATCACCGTCACCAAGCTGCTCGGGGTCTGCGTGCTCGCCTTCACACGCTCCAAGATATTCGAGATTTACTATTTTCGGGTGTGGCTGTCGCTCGTCATCTTTGCGGCGTTGCACGCACTCGTGTTCTTGCCAGTCGCGTTGAGCATCGCTGGCGGTAATGGCTACGTCGACCCGGAGAGCGAGGGGACGGCTGCACAGGATTTGACGGATCGAAGGTGGCGTGCGATTAGGATCCACGACAATAGCGATTCCGAAGACGAATTCTAGCGGCCGTTGTGGATCGGGGTAATTGTCATACCAGAGTGTCGAGCATCTGCGCTGGATATGTTCTTGGCGTACAGGAGAATTGGGTTAGCAAAGCGAATATCAGTGTTACTGCAAATAGACAATCAAGATATTTGCGTATTCCAGACAAGCAACATGTTTTGTGATCCATTCTGTCTGACGAAAGGCTAAGTTATCTATTTCACTTGGCGTTGACCCTATCAGCCATGAGAGCAAAGCATATCAAACAAGCTTTCAGCGAGATGGACACAGGCGGCCATTTGATGCAATAAGATATGGCATTCAAGCCGCCGAACAAGCCCTTGATCAGCCCTTTAGAGTCTGGCAGTTTTGTAGCTCCTGGCCTATTTCAGCTGCGAGTCGGGCACGATCGGCTGATAAATTCTTCATTCAGCAAGCTTCGTCAGCTCATCAAGCAGTTCTTGCAGCTTCACGTCGCTGATTTTGTCCGCTAGGGAAGGGACGACAGTCTTTGCCTGGTCGGCATCTCTGAAGCAAAGCGAGCCTACCAGAGTTTAGTACTATATGGCTAAAAGTGCGAAATAATATTGAGGTTACCAAGCTGGGCTTTCTCAAACTTCGAGAGCTCCGGATGAGCGCTGAGCAAAATTTCCACTGCCTCGATAGTTGCCCTATTTTTATAACGCGCAAAGGCGTCAAAGTACTCCAGAGTGGGCTGCAGTATCCTAACAGAAGAAATATTGCCTGGTCAGTATGTTCTTAAAGATATAACCATGAAGCCGACAGAGGTTGGCGTACGCGTTATGGTGTTGACGGTTGGGATCATTTCCCCGCTTTGCTAGCACTGCATTGATCACTAGAGAGGCCTCAGGGTGTCGACGTCTTGCCATTCACCAAGCTTGAGAACAGGCCCAGCACTTTGTTCCTCCTCAGCAGGTGATCTGGTTTGCGGCCGCCATCTAGGGGCGTGACCCGTCATCTCTTGCTATTGCCGTAAGGATTGAGGATCCACAAGTATGTTGTTCAAGGTCTGCCTGTGAAAAGAGAAGTACGCTACGGGCCAACAATGTTATCATGCATACCGAGTAGTCACGTTACTTGAAGAGCCGTATTCGGGAGGCCATAGGCTCACGGGTCCGCACAGCCTTTAGGCAACCGCCATGCGACAAAGAAGCCGACGTTAGCATTCCAGACGAAAACGGTCTCATGACATTCAAGATAGCCTCTACAACAGCAATTACGACGTTGTGGAAATACTCATCGATAAGTCACAGCAGGGTCAATATCCACGTCGAAATGGGGAAAGTCGGGGTCTCTCTCTCATGAATTCAAATCGTACTTTGCGTGCATCAGGATTGTTAGATACTTGTACTGAGCAATGAAAGTGTCCGAAATAGTATATTTTACTTCGAATATCATCTGTCAATGAGTAGCGTCAATCCAAGCAACCTAATTTTACTGGTCAAATGGAGAGCATCGGAGTAAGCTACAGTGACTCAGCAAAAGTTACGAGGCGCTTTGGGTGTGGTTTGCTAGCGAAAGTGCTTCGCTACTTTTGCAGACCCACTGTATATATCAACGAAGAAAACTGTTCACTTAGAACATGTAAACAAGCCATCTAGGATATCTCAACCTCTCTTTGTCGCGATGCAGCGCCGTTTCTGAAAGCTCAACAGGGTAAACGGCGCTTCCCTCATCTCATGCATTTTTGTTCTCGTTCTACACCGCCCGACGCAAAATATTTTGCCTGCAAGGGATACACAAATAACACTTTGTAAACACCACACTCATCAAAAGCAAACACTCATCAAAAGCAAACATAACCGCGCATAAAATCGATCAATTACTGCACATTATTTCGTAAAGAAAAGCTTAATTCTTTCGTAAGGAAGAGCTTCATGATTCGCTCCCGCAGGAACAGGCATCGGCCTGCCTCAAGAACCACCGACATGGGCCGCTCATCGACCCCAGGCTTTGAAACGGAAACCAGCGAGCAGGTGGAACTCGCTACTACCGTCGCCAACGACTCCGACGGCGGGTTTTCTGGCGACGACAACGCCGCTCTCCTGCAGCGGCTTCTCATGAGCGATGCCGACCTCGCGCTCTGGCTCGAGCACACGGGGTTCTTTGATATCGACCATCGCGAACGCGTCTTGTCCGGCTTGCGCAAGCTCAAGGCCATGGACGAGGAGCGCGCCAAGCTGCTGCATGAGATCAACTGCACCGCTGGTGGTCTAATCTACAACCCTCCTACCGAGCCCAGCAGCAGGGCCGCAAGCCGCAAGCACATGCCGCTGCCCTCGTCGATCCCCAGCGCATCGTCACCACCTGCCTCCGTCATCAGCTACGACCGTGGCGACTCTACGGCAGACCGCGATATGGACCCAACGCTGTCCATGTCTGCCGCTCACGTCAAAAACCCGAGCCCTATAGGGGAGAACGCGCGCTTCTTCCTGCTTAAATCTTACGACACGAGCTACATCACCATGTCGCAGAGAGATGTGAGTTCACTCTTGTCAAGTCTACTTCCTTGCCACCTTTCTTTCCAGATAGCTAACAAAAGACGCTCTAGGGCCTCTGGGTCACCCAGACCAAGAATAAGCCTGCCTTCACCAAGGCTTTCCGGGAGTGCGACGACGTTATTCTCTTCTTCTCGGCCAACGGGTCGCACAAGTTCCAGGGCTTTGTAAGACAATCCCCACCCCCTTTCACCCCCCTCTGCTCGTAGGAGCTGTTTACTGACAATCCCACCTATCAGGCGCGCATGACGTCGGTCCCGAATCGAGACCTCCCCGAGCCAGATTGGATGCAGAATATCGACCTCATCTACAAGACGGACCCCTTCCGCGTCGAGTGGATGAACACGACTGAGACCAGCTTCAGTGTATTGGGCGACCTCAAGAACCCCCTGAACGAAAACAAGTCTGTCGTGATGAGCCGCGACGGCCAAGAGTACCCCGCCGAGATTGGTCGCAAGATAATGGAGCTCATGGACCCTTCCGCCCAGAAGCCCGCCAGGCCCTTCGTCCGAAATCAGCATAACCTGAGTATGCTGTGGGGCAGCAGCCGCGACTCCCCCGGAGAGGATGATGGTAAATCTGCCGGTGCGGACCGTAACTGGCGCCAGCGGGATCGAAACGCTGTCAGATCGCCCCAGCCTCCCCTTGACGGCGACAACCTCATTGAATATTGAGGTATCTATTAGCCTAAAGTAGCTTAACAACAGAACTATAGAAAGTCGTAAAATAAGACTAATTAGTAACAATACTACTTCTGGGTTGCAGCGCTGGAGGATCTGTGAAAAAAAATAGCCTGCTCGCAGCGGGCTGGTCTAAAGTTTAGTCTAAGACTACGCAGGGGGTAGAAAGGATGCGAATAGGCCGCCTTGGATACCGGCGTACATGGCCATGAAGATGGCAATGGCCACACCCCAAGCCTGCCTCTTCTTGTCCCTCAGACATGCTGCAACCCACCAGTACCACACAGGGTATCCGGACGACAGTCGGGTTATGATTTGAACGTGGTACGTCGTGATTGCCAGCACCGCGACAAGCGTTTGGCTGGCCGCCAGTGCGCGCACAAACATGCGGTAGTCCTCAGTGGGGCCCGACTTCAAGAGTGGAAGCCCCTTGACGGGATCTCGCACCATATCGAAGCCTGACTTGAGGAGAATTGCGAGCATGGGGCTAGCAAGCAGGAATAGCGGGAGCTGATTGAGGGTCCAGTATCTTAGGAAGCCGACGTTCCTGAGGCTGTTTGTAAGTATCGCGAATCCACGGGGACAACAAAGCCACTCACCAATACTCCTCTTGCACATAGGCATAAATACTTGGAATCATTGAGGAGCACCAGGGACGTGGTTCCAGGCCGTCTGACGGTGCATGGCAGTACCGTCTCCATGCTACAAATTGCGGCACGATCGAGCCCGCTGCGACGCAGAGACCACCGATGACAGGTGCAGCAAGCGCCAGAAGCTTCAGCAAGCTGGGGCGCCGCGCAAATGCCAGCAAGCAATTGACAGCCCCAAGGGCGAAGAGCAGGCCGCTGGACAGGCCGTTGCTCCGAAGCGCCGTCGCAAGTCCGAACACAGCGCCCGCGCTGAATATGAGCGTGAATCGCTTCAGCCGGTCTCGCTTGTTCCTGATGCCGAGCGCGAAGAGCAGGTTGCCGACAAACGACAAGCAGGCAAAAGGGCTCTCGGCGTACGGCGCCGACAGGAAGAGCCCGGCCGGCGAGATGATGTGCAGCGCGGAGGCAACGAAGGCGAGTTTCTTGTCGTTGGATATGACCATGGTCAGGCGGTACAGCGCGAGAACGGCAATGAAGTGTGAGAGGTGAGCGATGGCAATGGCCACCAGAGGCTCGACCACCGCAGCGTCCGCTGGGCGTGCCCAAGATGGAACGAGTGCCAGGATACCTCGAACGGTCATCGGCAGGGCCGCTCCAAAGGCCCATTCCTGCTCGTAGACGTAGCCGTTGCGCGCGTAGTGCATAAAGTACAGCGCGTCCCACCTCGTCAGCCGGGCGGCCAGGGTTGGGATTTGCGCGTCGAGGCCATAGAGGCGCTCAAAGAAGAGCGAGGTGGACGTGTCATAGTCCGGACCGACGGCAGCGCCGAGGGCGATGGCGAGAAGGAAGCTCTTCCATGTGGCGAAGAGCAGCGTGAGGGACTTGGTTGGCTGGGAGGTTGAGAAGAAGACCATCTTGATCAAGTCATGCGTGCCGATTGGAAACCATCGATTCTGCCACCGCTGGTTGCTGCATTCGCCAGCAATCGATTAGTGTCAGACCAGCGATAAAGATCTGATTGATGGCGCTGTGTATGAGAGCGAGAGAATGAAGCCTCAGCAGCGGTTGTAACTACAAGCCACTGTGTCGGTTCCTGAGGGTGTCGTGTTTTGGCGCGCTCGTCGCCTGGCTACCTAACCAATGAACACCACCTTGCCTCTCCACTTCACCACTTCACCCTGCTCACCTCTTGCAACATCTCGTCGAGACAGGCTCGTCAAGGCATAATTCGCGAGAATGAATCAAAACACATGACCCCAATCCTAGAGCCGTCCTCCAGGACGACTACTCGAAAAGCCCTCGGCGAATTTCCTGCCCCCATCATCCTGCCGCCGGCCGTAGCACCTCACAAGCTCACGGTCATCTTCCTTCACGGCCGCGGATCCAACGCCAACAAATTCCACGGCCCGCTGCTGGCCACGCAGGTCGCCGGCCATGGCACATTCCGCGACGCCCTCTGCCACGCCCGTTTCGTCTTCCCCACGGCACCGCTGATGCGTGCGACGAAGTACCGCCGCTCTGTCATCCACCAGTGGTACGACGGCACGGGCGACTGGGAACCCGAGGCGCGGGGGAACATGCGCGAGAGCGTCGAGTACGTCCACGGCCTCGTGCGCGCCGAGATGAACCTCGTGGGGGGCGATGCGAAGAGAATCGTGCTGGCGGGCATCAGCCAGGGCTGCGCCATGTCGCTCGTCAGCATGCTGCTCTGGGAGGGAGACACCTTGGGGGCTGTGGTGGGGATGTGCGGCTTCATGCCTCTTAATGCCTACTTGATGGAGATATTGAGCGAAGAGAGCCAAGAAGCTACACATGAGGAGGTCGATGTTTTGTTTGAGGTCGAGTCGGAATCCGACGGCATCTTCGATTCTATTGACGTGGTCAGCGACGTTAGATCACCCCTTCAAAAGGCCATCGACGAGTTGCGAGAGGAGGTCGAGCTGCCCGGCCCTTCATCAGCGTGCACATTTCCTTTTCTCTCCACCCCCGTCTTCCTCGGCCACGGGACTGAGGATGATAAGGCCGAATATGAACACGGAAGGCAGGCAGCCGCTCTTCTGGAGATGATGGGCGTCGAGGTAGATTTTCGCACTTATAAAGGACTCGGGCACTGGTATTCGCCGGAAATGCTGGAGTGCATTGTTTCATTCCTGGAAGCGAAACTTGAGGTACGATAGTCGCGCTCAACATTAGGTATTCAATCGACTACACCGCAACAGTGAATAGGCAACATGAAATGCCATTTCTCTCGTTTTCGCACCGCGCAATTCTTTATTTATTACATATACCCAAACATGACTGAGACCTCCTCGCCCTCAGATCTTCTCACCCGTCAGGATTGGCCTTGCTTCGTCGGTCGTCCACCAACTGACGCCAATCTCGCCTGGGTACTCATACCTGTCCATGCTCTCCGCCTTCATCTCGACACTATATCCCGGCTCCGTTGGAGTCTGGTAGTAGCCATCCTTTATGACGGACGGGTGCAGGAAGTGCTCGTGCAGATGGTCGACGTACTCCAGCACCGAGAGCTTGCCACTGACGACGACGTAGTCGACGGTGCTCAGATGCTGCGTGTACTCAGGCAGGCCCACGCCGCCCGAGTGCGGCACGACGGGCACGCCAAACTTGTTGGCCATGAGCAGCACCGCGAGCACCTCGTTGACGCCGCCGAGGCGGCAAGCGTCGATCTGGCACACGTCGATGGCGCCCGTCATGATCAGCTGCTTGAACATGACGCGGTTCTGGCACATCTCGCCCGTGGCGACGCCGACGCCGTGCGGCTTGAGGGCCTCGCGAACGGACCGATGGCCGACAATGTCATCGGGCGAAGTCGGTTCCTCGATGAACCAGGGCTTGAAGTCGACGAGCTGTCGCATGTGCGCGATGGCCTCGGGCACTGACCAAATCTGGTTGGCATCGACCATGAGCACGTTGCCCTTGTCGTAGCCGATGACTTCGCGCGCAATCGTCAGCCGTCTGCGGTCCTCCTCGACGCTGCCGCCGACCTTGAGCTTGAAGTGGCGGTAGCCTTGGTCCATGGTCTCCTTCAGCAGCGCCTTCATCTTGTCCTCTCCGTAGCCAAGCCACCCGGCGCTCGTCGTGTACGCGGGCACCGCGCGGTTGGCGAGAGCTTCTTTGACGCGGGCCGCCTTGCCGGGCTCCTGGGCGCGCAACATGGCGACGGCCTCATCGGGACTGATGGCGTCGGTGATGTAACGGAAGTCAATGCACCGGACGAATTCCTCAGGAGACATGTCGGCGATGATGCGCCACACGGGCTTGCCGAGGACCTTGGCCCAGAGGTCCCAGACGGCGTTGACGACGGCCCCGAGGGCAAGGTGGATGACGCCCTTTTCCGGGCCGATCCAGCGCAGCTGGCTGTCGGAGACGAGGTAGCGCCAGGTCTGGCCCCAGTCGGCGACGAGCGAGGACAGTGTCCGGCCACGGAGGCGGTCGGCGACGTGAACAATGGCTGCGCACACGATGTCGTTGCCGCGGCCGATGGTGAACGTCTTTGTTGTATCAGCCATAAGTTGTCAATGAGAGTGGGACAAATGAGAGGACGCACCATGCCATGGCCTGAATACGGCGAGTCGGTCTCAAGAATACAATATGCGGACGAGTAGTCACCAGCTGCATTCATCGCGTCGGAGCCCGTTTTATCGAGTGACGTCGGGAAGCGCACGTCGCGCGACCGGAAGCCGGTAATTGTGATCTCATTGGACATGGCGGGTTGTTGTGAGCGTGTCTACTGCGGATGCCAGGGCGGGATCAATGCGAGATCAAAATCTTCGGGTCTTGTATTTGAGCTGCAGGTTGGTATATGTAGGGGAGAGGAAGAACGACAAGAATGAAGTATTGAAAGGTGGGAGTAAACGGCATCTGGTCTTGATTAATACGCGACGGAAGTGCGTCAAGGGAACGAGAGCCCCGCGGGGTCAAAGCCGCTCCGGTGTGGGTCCCGAGACCGGAGGCGGGGAAGCGGGATGCCTGATTGATGGGAAAATATGGCCTGACGGGTGGCTTTGGGCGAATGCCGGGTATTGAAATGATGAAAAGACCTTGAGAGCTGTCTTCAACATTTGACTGCGGTATGTCTGTTCGGAACCTGAGTGTCCTCGGGGCAGATGACTGCTGTCAGAGGCCTCGTCTTTGACGCCTACGAGCCAGTGAGCTAGACAAGTGCTATTAAGAACGATTCGAAGTGTCAGTAAAAGACCATAAGTTTGCCTTGAAGCTCGACCTATTCCAGGTAACTGGCAGTTCTCAGGACTACTCGGATTTGTAGGCATTTGAGAAGCCGAAACCTGACTTCGGCTTGTCAATATATGTAACCAATGCGGCGCCCCGCGTTGATGTCGGGTGTGGAGAGACCGTTGAGCCATTGTGAATTGTCTCTGCCCGAGGGCTTGCGAATGGTATATGACCCAACCATAGCCTTACACGGATGAGGCCTTGCTCATGACGAGCTCAATTCGTTCTTGCCTCTGTTACGCAAGCTTACTCACTTCGCTGCGAGGACCGTGACACCAGAAATATTACCGTCGGGTCTTTTCCGCCCCACTACACGCTAGTGTGGCCCAGCAGTTTCCCACGCCCTCGCTCTGCGTGCTGCCAGTGGCAGTGGGAAACACCTAGTTTCTTGATCAAGTTGGGAAAACGGTTACTGAATTGCCATGTGAGTATATCACAGGTGTTCTCAAGGTACGTTGGTAGGAAATCCACAATAATAAGGCAAGGAAGACTGGCAGTGGCCCGATTATAGGTGGAGATGATGCGACAGACGTTTGCTGGTGAGGAGGGATAAAAGATACTTTCTTGTTGGCAGGTTTGAAGGTGGGCAAGGTCTAAGTTAGTAATGATGGTGGAGCGGCGCGTCGAAATAGCAACATAAGGAAGATTCGGATACTCATGTAGCTGGGCGAGGTGGGATGCTTCCCGCGAGGCGCAGCCGGAGCTTCGCCGGGCCGGATGGCTTCCGCCGCGCGTGAATTCGTTGCTGGCCTGGGAATCATTTGAGGCTTGGTCTGGAATGCGAAGTCGGACTAACTAGTTAGCCCGTGTCTTTCATTATGTAAGTTACCCGTAGCCGGTAGCCGCCAAGCCGCCTCGAATTCAAACAGCCCGAGAAGCGATGGGCCCTACGAGGTATGTAACGTATTCCCGGGAACATCCGCCCGCTAGACACGCTGATGTCACTCACGGCACATGGGCTCCCAGGGGAAGGCCAGTGATTCAGCGGTACGGGGCGATCCAGAGTTGGCGGTTGGGGTCTCTTTTCCATTCTTCCCCTTCTCCATCGTCTTCGTGTCGTGCCTATGAGGCTTTAAATCTCGGCGCATGGCGTTCGGATTCCGGGCGTTCAACGGCTGTTGTTGCTGTGGCCTTCGGTGGCAGTTTCAATCAACCGGCGCAGCACTTACGTGAGAGCCTGATATTGCAAAAGGGCCGTCCAACTCTGCCCCGTGCACGAGCATTCAACCTCAAAAGTTCTCTCCCCCGTCCGTTGGTCTTCATCCCCACCCACTCGCCTCCCGTCTCGGTCGCCGGGGCTCTGCGCCGCTGCTCCGGGCCGAGTCCGGTCGCCGTCTCGGCGGTACGTGCACTCGGGCACCAAGGCCGATCCGCTCCCAACCCACTCGGCTTGCATCTACTGATATTACGTTGACTCTGCGAGGTGTATTTCGAACCGTCCGCGTAGGTCTTAAAGAATTAAAGCTTCAGTCTTGCGTTAATATTTAGGTACTTCTTAAGTCTGTTCATGCCCAACTTTCCTACTCCGTTTTCCTCAGCGCATCTATCGCGACCATCACGATTGTTGCAATACTTTGTGCATTGGTCGACTTGAGGCTTTTGGGCTCAAGCAGGGGGGAGGGTCAACAAAGCCTGGGCTACAGAGTCCGGGCTACAGAGTCCGAGCTACAAAATCCGAGCTACAAAGCCCGAGCTGGCGAACACGAGTGGATGGCGGGGGTCTCCGCTGGAGAAGGAGGGGCTTTTCGAGCAGCGGTCGCTGTGAGTTACTAGGTATGCTGGAGTCAACCACGGCAGCGAAACCTCGCATCCCATAAAAACCGGTTGACGGTTCTGGCCGGCGCGAGGCACAGCTGTGTCTCCAGGAGAGCAGCAGCAAGGAGACCGAGGGTTGGGTAGACCCTGCTGAGCTGAGGCGCATGTGAAGAATTCTGCCGCTGAAAGGAGGATAGTAGACGCGGGATCATAGAAGTACCTTAGTCGGATTCGTACGACGGTGGGGCCTAGATAGGCTAAGTCGGTTATCTGATGGGACAAACGAAGGCCTGGACGCGACAGCGGCTGGCGGTTGATTGTCCTCGACGCCATTGTCTTGCTGAGGTTGGGGCTCTGCTGACGCTGCCGGTCCCCTGCTTCTGCTCCTCGCTGATGCTGCTCTCCGTGATGTTGCTCGCCGCGATGTTGGGCTCTCCGTTCCAAACACGGGCTGGCTGAGGATATCTGCCCCCCTGTCCCTGATCCTACCCCGACGTGCCCTCGTCCCCGTTGCTGCGCAGGCTCAGGCGATGCAGGTAGACGAGATAGGCGAGTGTCGAAAGCCGTGTCTCACGGCAGCGTCGTCATGGCTGGCTGCAATCTCGCCAGACGCGGCAAGGGCCCAACGGTCTTGCACACGACACAGCCCGCCACCAGCAGCTGAAGCTTGCCAGGCACCGGCCGCACTCGTGCATCGTGCCTTGCGTCATCAGCAAAGTCCCTGGCAGCACACCTTGTGGTCGCGGGCTCGAGCGAGGCTGAGTCGTCGTCGTCGTCGTGGGCCAGGGCCCTCTGTGCCTGTTGCTGCACCACTGGCGCCATGTTGGGAGGCGGGATCCAGCAACATGTGGGGGCGTCCTGAGATTGCCTCTTGGGGTGGCGCCGACCGGCGCAATGGGCTCTCCACCCCCCCTGGCAGGCAGCTCCATCCGGCTCGCGCCATGTTGACGCTGCGATTATTCTGCTGTCCATAAAAAAGGGCGGTGAAAATCCCGTCCCGCTTCACGTCCAAAGCCCTCACCTTCGACGCCGCTCCTCTACTCCTTTCCTCCTTTCCCCTGCCAACAACCTGCTACCCGCCCTCCCGCCTGCTCCAAATCAACCACGCACGATGGCTTCACGACCCCAGAACATTGGCATCAAGGCCATCGAGATCTACTTCCCCAGCCAGGTTCGCGCTGCCCCTCGACGACCCCTAAATGGCCCCTGCCCCTCAGTCGTGCGCCGACATCGCTAACCCGCTGTCGCCTCGCTGCAGTACGTCGAGCAGGCCGAGCTCGAGAAGTTCGATGGCGTCAGCACGGGCAAGTACACCATTGGCCTCGGCCAGAACAAGATGAGCTTCTGCGACGACCGCGAGGGTGAGTTGCCCTGCCCAGACCCTGAATCCCGCCTGGCCTTGGCCGCGCTCCTTGGGGTCGCGTGCTGACGACGATGCTCCCGCTCCCGCAGACATGTACTCCCTGGCCCTCACCGTCACCTCCAGGCTGCTCAAGAGCTACAACATCGACCCCAACTCCATCGGCCGCCTCGAGGTCGGCACCGAGACGCTCCTGGACAAGTCCAAGTCGGTCAAGTCCGTCCTCATGCAGCTGTTCGGCGACAACACCAACATCGAGGGCGTCGACACCGTCAATGCCTGCTACGGCGGCACCAACGCCTTGTTCAACAGCGTCAACTGGGTTGAGTCGTCTGCCTGGGACGGCCGTGACGCCATCGTCGTCGCCGGCGACATTGCCCTCTACGCCAAGGGCAACGCCCGGCCCACTGGCGGTGTCGGCGCCGTCGCCATGCTCGTCGGACCCAACGCCCCCGTCGTTATGGAGCCCGGCCTGCGCGGCACCTACATGCAGCATGCCTACGACTTCTACAAGCCCGACCTGACCAGCGAGTACCCCTACGTCGACGGCCACTACTCCAACAACTGCTACACCAAGGCCCTCGACGCCTCCTACCGCGACTATGCCAAGCGCGAGGCCCGCCTTACCACAAACGGCACCAACGGCACCAACGGCGCCAGCGCCAGCGATGCCAACAAGACGGCCCTCGACCGCTTCGACTACGTGGCCTTCCACGCCCCGCACTGCAAGCTTGTGGCCAAGTCGTACGCCCGCCTGCTGTACCACGACTACCTGAGCAACCCAGACGCCCCCGTCTTTGCCGACGTGGCTCCCGAGCTGCGTGACATGGACTACGAGACGTCTCTGACCGACAAGGTCGTCGAGAAGACCTTCATGGGCCTCACCAAGAAGAAGTTCCAGGAGCGCGTCAGCCCGTCCATCCAGGTCCCCACCAACTGCGGCAACATGTACTGTGGCAGCGTCTGGGGTGGCCTGGCCAGCTTGCTGAGCTTCATCGACAGCAAGACGCTCGAGGGCAAGCGCATCGGCCTCTTCAGCTATGGCTCCGGCCTGGCCTCCAGCTTCATGTCTTTCCGCGTCAACGCCAGCGTCGAGAACATTGCCAAGACGCTCGACCTCCCGGCTCGTCTGGAGGCCAGACAGGCCGTGTCCCCCGCGACGTACGAGGAGGTAAGCGAATCTACCGTGCGACTTATGAGAAAGGCTCTTTACTGACAGCAGACCCCAGATGTGCGACCTCCGCAAGCAGGCCCACCTCCAGAAGGACTACGTCCCTAAGGGCGATGTCTCCACCATCGCGCCTGGCACTTACTACCTGACCAAGGTCGACGACATGTTCAGGCGCGAGTACGCGGTCAAGGCCTAAGAGTCTTTTGCGCGCTTCATCCTGTCAGCTACCGGCGACAATGACCAGCCGGCAGCTGCCATTTTATCACGAGGTCGACGTATATGGGACGGAAAGGGGATACTGCATCGTTTTGATCATAGACTGTCTAGGGTCATTGCATACAAACGAAGGCCCTTTAATTGAGCTACGGTCGGGGAGAGGACAGTTTGGGAAAGTCCAACCGCGGCCGAAACTTGTGTAGATACTCTGGGCTGAGCCTGACCCCGGGCACCTTATTGTTGGAGGATTTGATGTAATGGGCGTCTTATAGAGCGCGAGAGGTACAGGGACAACAGGAGGGACAAAACCTGGGATCAGAATCAAAACTGTCGAAAGCTCTATTTCCTGTCCATTAGCTCCGTGGATGACTCGAGGCCCAAGACCTGTCGGGGACAGGACTCGCACGTTCGCACGTCTCGCCCGTTAGAGCCGGAGTTTGCGGAGACCTTCGGCCGAGTGGAGGAGCGGGGCTCGGGTCGCAATGCCGGACCTCCCGGGGCTCAAGCCGTCGCTAAGAAGACACTCGCAGGCAAAACGTAGTATAAAAGGGGAAAATAATAGTAACAAAGGCATCGCATGCTGCTCAATTCCTTCTTGTCATATCCAGGCTGGGTTCTGGCAGCGTTGAGTCGAGGCGAGGACGTTGTGCGAATGACTTGGCTCACACAGCTGGGCAACCGGTTGGAACCCAGAGGTGCGGCGCCGCAGACCCCGCATGAAACAATGCAAAACTCAATGACGGGAGTGACACTTCGCTGGAGATGGAGGGCGGCAGCGAAACGAAACTCTGCCGCCAGTCACAGAGGGCAGCGGCGCCATGCTCTCTTGTTGCTTGACGGGGACCAAACAACGGGCCCAAAACTCATGATGTGTGTGGCGGCTCGGCGGCTACGCCAGAATGTGTAAGTCCGAAGCTGCTCCCGGCTTTTCAGGTTGCAGGTATTTATAAACGACATTCAAAACCTGGCGACGGCTTTTGCCACTTCAAAAACTCTCGAGCAGACGACAGTCAACAAAGCACGAACTACACTTGAAGCGTCAATGGCAAACGACTACAAGTTCGAAGGCTGGATGGGCCTGGACCCCTCTGCCGTCGAGGGCAAGATGGTCTGGAAGGAATACGAGCCCAAGCCGTGGGAAGAAACGGATATCGACATAAAGGTTTCCCACACGGGAATCTGCGGCAGTGACATACACGTCCTGCGCTCTGGTTGGGTGAGCTACCCCGTGCACGTACTTTGTGAGAGCTCTCATCTTCGAATACGCGATGATGCCGGGGCTTGGCGAGTTACGACACACTGCCAGCTAACACACGTCTAACCGCAGGGCCCATCTCCCTATCCAGTTGTCGTCGGCCACGAAATCGTCGGCACCGCCGTGCGCGTCGGTTCCAAAGCCGAAGGCAACATCAAAGTCGGCGACGTCGTGGGCGTAGGCGCCCAATCCGACGCGTGCCTGAATCGCGACGCCCACACCTGTCACGAGTGCTCTTCGCACAACGAAAACTACTGCGCCAACTTCGTACCAACATTCCCCGGCAAGCATCGCAATGGCGGCCCCGCGTACGGCGGCTATGCCCTGTACAACCGCTGCCCGTCACACTTCGTCTTCAAGATCCCCAAGGGGCTGGCCCCCGAGCTCGCGGCGCCGATGCTTTGCGGCGGCATCACGGTGTACTCGCCGCTGAAGCACTTTGGCGCGGGGCCGGGTAAGAAGGTCGGTATTATAGGTGTTGGTGGATTGGGGCACTTTGCGGTCTTATTTGCGAATGCGCTAGGCGCGGATGAGGTTGTTGGAATTTCGAGACGGAATAGCAAGAAGAAGGATGCTTTGGACCTGGGGTGCACTGAATACATCGCGACGGAAGATGACAAGGACTGGGCGGCCAAGAATACACGCCGATTCGATCTTATAATTAGCACGGTGGCGTCGGAAAAGGTACGTCGCTCGCTCCCTGATCCCTGATCATCATCAGCCCTACACGAGACACTTCCTGTCTCAACCGACGGAGCTATCGATTGAATCGGCAAGAGAACAAATGCACTGACTCTGATGTAGATGCCACTTGACAGCTACCTTAGCCTCCTTGCCGTCGACGGCACCCTCGTTCAGGTGGGCGCCCCGGAGGGCAGCGTCTCCATGAGCATCTTCAGCCTCTTACCCTCACGGCGCCGCATGGCCGGATCGGGAATCGGCTCGCCCCGGGAGATTTGCGAGATGCTCCAGCTCGCTGTCGACAAGAACATCAAGCCGTGGGTTGAGAAGCGGCCTATGAAGGATGCCAACCAGGCCGTTGTCGACATGGACGCCGGCAAACCACGGTTCCGTTACGTATTGGTCAACTAGACAAGGAAGCAGATGCTGGGCTGGGGTACCCGACGCAAGAAAAGTGATGTGAAAACTGTGCTACCATTGTGTTCATGGCTGACATGTGCGTCATCGATGGGCTGAAGCGAGGTAATAAAAGTTGATAAGGAGACCGGTGCTAGGCCGGAGTTTCATAGGCGGTCGCTCTTGTTCTGTCCTAGACGGATAGGGTTGCCTGATATGGGTGTTCTTAAAGGTTGATTTTGAACAGCTAAGCAAGATGCGAGCTCGACGTCGACTCGGACTGGCCTAGGCTGGACTTACATTGAGGAGCATTAATACAGTCTAGCCGAACGCGGCTCAGATTAAATGAACCCTGGCTCTGAGTCCTAGCTAGTTAGTGTCGAGCGCCCTCGACACAGACGATAGGCTGTCGTGTCCTTCGTTTCATTCCAAAAATATTGGCTAGCATGGTTCGCGCCAAATATATCCATCGGTAGCATTTGCTTTTAGGAAGGTTAGATACATGTACCAATTATCTCATAAGTTACTGAAAAAAGCTTGTAACCAAAAGCTCGAGAATTCAATGGCATCACGGAATATTCTGGACGGCTAGGGACATAAATGAGGATTCTGCATTGGATGTTTCTCCCTAAACTGGAAGCAAGACCTCATTAAATTCGACGTTTATACACGAAGCGGCAGGGGCACGCGGCGCTTCAGGCCCTGGGATGACAGGCTCTGGGCCTGCTGCTTCGCAGTCGCAATCGTCTGCTGAGCGTTGGGGTCATTGAAGCCGCAACCCGTCTTGCCGGCTTGGAACTGGGCTCCAACGCCGGAACAGAGACCTCCCTTGCCGTTCTGCTGAGCGCAGCACTTCGATGCGCAGTCGTCGCCGGACACACACGCGCCGCCGATGAACTGACCGCCAGCTCCGTTACCAACGTTCTTGAAGCCAGCCGGATCGCCACCAACGGCTCCGCCGGTCGAATCTGTCCCATTCTGAGCGTCGGATCCTTGCTGTGCCTTTGTCTGAATCTGCTGTTGCATTTGCTGCGGCTGCTGCTGTTGCTGCTGTTGAGTCCCCGATTGAGCCTTGGCCGCAGCAATCGTCTGCTGAGCGTTGGGATCGTTGAAGCCGCAGCCCGTCTTGCC
>JALHCF010000125.1:0-27522 GCA_024341135.1 Tolypocladium album
AGCCTTTTTATACTGGCCTTGGTCCGTCTGTAGTACTGCGAGATTCCTCATGGTTAATATCGTATCGGGATGCTTCTCGCCTAGGATCTCTCGTCGCAGCTGTAGTACCGTAGCTGAAAGCTCCTCAGCATCCTTGTATCGACCTTGTAAGTAGTGTGATGCCGCAAGTTCACTCATGCTCCATATTGTATCAGGTTCCTTTTCGCCTGAAACCTCCCGGCGTAGCGCTAACGAATCGGATACAATCTTCTCGGCTTCTTTATATCGACCTTGCTGATTGTACGTTAACGCAAGCTCCCCCAAGGTCCAGATCGTGTCCGGATTTTTCTTTCCTAGCACTTCCTGCCGTATGGCCAATACTTTGACGAGAAGCTCCTCAGCCTCTTTGTATCGCCCTTGATGGGAGTATGTTGCCGCAAGAGAGCCTTGACTCCAAACTGTCTTTATATGGGCCTCGCCTAAAGCCTTCCTTCGTAAAGTCAATGCTCGGTTGTCCACCGTTTCCTTATCATTCCAATTTCCGCGGTCGTATAAATACATTGAGACTCGATCCAGAAGATTTGCGGCCTCAGCTTCCTTTGCGCACTTCGTTGCATATTCGCTGACTCGGATCGCATGTATAACGTATTTCTCACATTGGTCCCATGTCTCACGGTTGCGTTCCGGAAAGAGCTTTGCAACGACCTGAAGTGCCGCGCTCGAGAAACGCACTTCACCTTGGTCATCCCAACTATCCTTCTGCCTTGATGTATGCCTCAATGTCTCCTCTGGCAGGTCTCTCGCAACACTGAGCCTGTATCGCACAGCTTCCTGCACAAGCGCATGCATCTCAAAGCTTCGGTCGCCTCCTTCTGTTCTGCGAGGGCGGACAAATGAGAGGTCTTTAAGCCGCATGATGGATCTCTCCATCTGCTCTTTGGCCTCAGACGAAATGTCCTGGAGCTGCTCCTTCCAGAACGTGGCAGCAGCAATCATGGCCTCATATGGAATCGACTGATTATCGAGATAGGCGATGGTATGTAGCACCTGGTAGGCAGTCTTATTCTGCTGCCGAATCTGCTGGATGGAGATGTCCCACGTTTCCAGAGCGCTATTAGCAACGTCAGGCCGTCGGTGTCGGTCAAATTGTGCCTGCTGTAAGACGCGCCATCGATCCGTCCCGCCCAATAGTTTCGAGAGGTACGTCCGTATGGGTGTCTCCGTCACTCGCATATACGCCCCCGCTTGGGAGATAGCCAGTGGGAGATACTCAAGCTCTTGAAGCAATCTTTTTGCGACTTTACGCTCGGGCCTGACAATCATTTTATTCCGTGCCGTCGCAAGTAGTGATTTTGCCTCCTTGAGAGTCATCCGGGAGACACGAATCCCTCGACGCGGGCCAACGAGTGTACCGACTATTTGTTCGTCGCGACTTGTCCATAAGACTGTCCCCGTCGGACCTGTCGGTACATACTTAAGAAGGTTCCTTGATTGAGCCAACGATTTGCCGACTCCAAAAAGTGCTAGGTTGTCAGCATTATCGAGGACGAGCAGCCATCTTGACTGCGACTTGATCCGCTCTCGCACAACGCAAGCAGTCTTTCGCCTTCAAGCTCCGCGTCCAAGTCAAAATGCTGCGCGATTGTTATATAGTCATTCGCGAACGCTGTCTCATCGTCGGCATGAACCCAAAATACCGAACAAGTCGGGTCACGGCATCGGCGGTAGGCATAGCCGAGTGCAATCTGTGTTTTGCTGTGTTCATCAGCATTGTCTCGCGTTCGCGATATCCATAACATACCCCGACCCACCAAGACCCCAGATGGCGGCACTGGAATATTGGTCTGCTGGCGGAAGGAGCAAGTCTAGATCGTCCGAAGCCTGGCGATGGACAATATCTTCATTAGGGGGAAATGGAATCTCCCTTAGCGGCGGATTTCGAAGGCCGTTACCCGGATCAGAATAGTGCCACGACTGACGTCCTTCAGGGGCTATGGCGCAATGATTGACTTGTTAATATTTGATTATTAAGAGCTTTTTTACTGACCAAGGGACGTTGACTCACTTGGAGCCGTTACTGGAACAGGCGCCGGCACCAGGCCAGTCTTACGGGTCTGAGTAATATAGCCCATAAGCTCCTCGATCCTCCTCAAACATCTCCTATAGTTCGCATCTTTGTTGCCACTAAACTTGCACATTGACAGATGGTCTGCGTCGAGTTGGTATCGAGACTCAGCGGCGTCGTCGATTATGCTAGAGTAGTCATCGACAATCTATGTCCTCAGCACACATTCTGTCTTCTCACATCCTGTCTTCTCGCGTAGAATTGGTCAGAATACCCACCTTGCCACTGAATCCTGGGATGTTGCTCATAGGTTTGCCCTCCGTGAAAGAGTGTACTCGGAAACGGTCCTCCTTCAACATCACCGCGAATGAGCGCGAGAGACGTTGTAGCTCCGTACTATCAACGCTGAGACCGTTAAGGACTCTCTTGTTAACGTTTCCCATTGCAAAAACTGTGGCATTCTTGGCTATGGAAGTCCATGATGATCCTCTGTGAGGAGTGCCGAAGAAGATGATCCCAGCTGTAGAGGGGAGGATGGTTTGTAACATGGGCTGGTATTTCGCGTCGAGAGAATGCTTCAGAGCCTATTCGTCCGCCTGTTAGGTGGGAAGACCACTAAACAAATCAGTAGTCATGGGAGGACTGACATCTTTCACAAGTATACCGCCGAGACTATGTACGACAAATATTATCGGGCGGTCGGGCTGCATAATACATGAGTGAGCACAGCCATTCAACGAATTTAATATGGGAACCCCACCGATTCGATGCGTTCGTCCGTGAGATCGCTTAGAAAGTTCGTTGAGTGATGATATATGCTGGCTTCATTGACGGGGTTGAGAAAGTTGAGGTGAGCAGGATCAGAACCGTATCCGTAGGTCAGAATCCGAGCATTGGGAACTTGTTGTGGAAGCAGATCTCTCGGCCAGAAGACTGTCTCATTTGTTGATCGTAGAATGCCTGGGGGGCTGTATGTCCAGGTCTTCGATGGATGCCCGCCCAGACCGTGGACAAACACTATGCTTCGCAGAGTTAGTCGTGCATCAATAGGGCCCAAAGATCCGGCACACTCACTCTGCGATTGGCTCTCCAACTGCATTTCCGTCGCCGAGTACTGTAAACCCCGACCCATTTACTTCACCCATGATGGTATAGCTGAAGCGGAGATAGGTCAACGACGACAATGGCCAGGGCGACAGTGATTGTCAAAGATTGACAGAATCCAACTCGCGGATACTGGAGCCAGGGGGGCCGTCTGAGCTCATAACCCTGCACATCTCCGCTATATGGCTCTGCCCGAGGCAAGATTGTTGTACTCGGACACATCTGAGTGGCTGCCTCCCTGTGAGCCAATAGGTTTAATCTCCTCTCGCCATAGCACCTTCGGAGCCTCTGCTGAAGGTCTACGAATGTGGGACCGCGCCCTGTCCAGCAGGCTGTGAAATGCAACTGGGCGACTAACTTTGCCATCTGCGGCTGACAGCTGATGTGCGGCAAGCCGTTCCAGAGTTGCGTGGGTCAGAGCAACTTAATGTAGAGACGTAACAAAACGCCTCGTGCACATCCACCCACTGGAATTTGGGTCGGTGCCATGCACAGGGCCAGCGCCAGGCCTACGGGGCAGGAGATCTTCACAACGACAATTTCTGTTCGACAGCATGACAGAAATATTCGGTCAGAGGTGGGGAAAGTGCGGCCACCCTTATGATCCAGCCCCAGTTCTAGATGCCGGGGACGGCAGTTATCGAAGGGCCACGACATGCCTCCGAGATGACCGTTGCATCTTTGAGTTTTGAGGCGTCTAAGTCGTTAATGAATGTCAGCCGCACAAGACAGCGAAGGTGGATCAGGGCGGGACAATCGTGAGCGTCGCTCGCTTAACGCAGCAAATAGAGAGCCAGAGCCATGGCAACCGGAACGTGACGTCTTTAGGGAAGCATCGTCCCGATGCATTCTCCGCAAGGACGACGCCTTAGGTAACCAAGCGGAATAGAGTGAGTGGCAATTCACGTCGCATACGATATTTGTGTGCTGCTTTGCCTGTTTAAGTAGCGACAATGTCGCGGGAGCCGTACAGTGGCAGCGGTCAAATATTGTGCCAGCGCCTGGGGGATTGCTTTTCTGACGAATCCCTGTATGTACGAGTACAACTTGAAAATCGGGCTCGGAAGCCCCGCACGCATTTTGTATAGTAGCTTTGCCCTCTTTCTTCGTAATAGTTACGCATCTCGTTCATGACTCGTATTGCAATGGCCCCAAATACGGATATCGCTATAAGGCTATGGTAGTCATACTTAAATTCAGCGGCAAGACTACTATTAAGACCGCTGAATTTAGAAGGCATCTTAGAGCGGCAGATTGCCCGTATCTACGCTAAGGCCAAAGACCGTGGATTTGACCCGGCTAGCCGGCCGTTGGTTCTGAAGAATGACTTCCTCGTTGATGCTTTGTTAAGGGCGAAAGAACACACCAAAAGCCGAGCGGAGCGGCTGTTGAGAAGGAAGGGCTCTGTGTGCCCAAGGTTGCACAGCAACGACAGTCTGCTTTGCGTGCAAAGAACGAGAGAGATAGAGAGAGTATGTGTTCAAGCTTACTGCAAGACTTCAGCCGGATCACATGGTTCTGCAAAGACACAGAACGGCAACGAAGGCCAGCTCAACAAGAGTGGGAGAGCAACAATGTCTTGATATATGTGAGAAGAACACAAAAGGCATAGGGAAGCATCTGATCATAGGGACCACGATGCCTCTTTTATGTCCGCAATCCCGTTTTCCTTCTTTGGGCTCATCACATCAAGTGTGGTGCCAGGGGTCTGTCCTCCTGCCCTGACAAAATACCCCACGCTCGGGGCGGCTATCTAAGCAAACGGACGATATCCAAGAGGCTATAGCTACAAGGGTGCACCGCGATCGGTACGGTCGGGAGAAAACGACTGATGATATCGCTGCTGAATTGAGTAACGAAGGCCTGCCGATTTCCCCTTTAACGGTCTTTCGAGTCTTAAAAAGAGTGGCTTCCGGAAGACTAAGTTAACGAGGAAGCCCGGCCTATCGAAGAAGATAAAGGCGGATCGGCTGCGTTGGTGCCTTAAGAGAAAGGACTGGACTCTTGATGATTGGAAGTCGAGAGTTACTCCTGGAGAAGCCAAACAGAACCAGATAATCACAGTGATTAGGTCTGCTGGGTTGCGATTCTGCGGTCTCCAGCCCATCCATCACGACCGCTAGCGCTCGAGTAGCAGACAATCATATCGCAGCTTTGACAATGGGTGTCTCATTGCTGTTGAAGGTCTTGTTGATTCTGTTGTGATTATGATTCTGGCTGTGTATCAGATTACATGGGGTCTTAATGTCTTTATGAAATGGAAAGCTAAGATGGCTCTATAGACATTTTGGATGCAACATTCTGAGGATTCAAGCACCTCCTGCGAGTGTACAAATGAAATCACTAATTGCTTCTTCCTATACATTCCTTCCTAAGTCCAGGTTGTAGAAGAAGGATACATGAAATTTGTGTCTTACTGCAACTCCTTGCCTCTACAATATTCCCCAAATATAAAGAGCACGCAGTAGATAGTTTTAATTGAGACACCTGTAACTGCGGATAATACCTAGGATGTAGATATATACACTCATTAACGGCAGACACCGTATTATTTACAAGTATGTCGCCTCCAAGCCGGCATGGAGCGAATGCGTGACGTCTGTGACAAGACCTAACCCCGGACCGCACAGCAGATGATGTCTTCTCCCAGGTTTATGGCAGGGTGATTTCAATAAATTTTGCTTTTTCAAACCGAAATTTAAAGCTCCATGTAGTCGCCTTTGGTAGCTTTGTGATTGAACTTATTGATTTATGAGTGCTACACGAATCACATCATCTCTAGATCCCTCGATACCGTCGGGCTCATGTGGCACGGTACAATCCAATCCGGGAAACACCATCGGAGCTTGGGCCAAATAAAAGATACTGGACAGAAGGCCAAATAAACCCCTCAAGCCCAGAGACTTATGAGTTTAGAACAGGGATACTTCATCATGGAAGCTCCCATTTCCTCCAAGAGCGAGGCACGCCGTAGGCACCCATGGCTCCACAGCCTTGATCAGCGCGGATCTGTGAGGTGTAAACAGAAGTCAAACATGCGTCAGGTGTTCAAAACTTTGTCTCTGGCTAACCGGAAGCATATTGCGCACGCACTGGCCCTATAGGAAAAGCCATGAAGCAGACTCAATGGCAGGCGATGTTGCCATCGACATGCATAAAAGCTTGTTTAAGACGAACAGTTGCCCCAGAGTATACTGGATATGCCAGGGAACATTTTGAAGATGTTCAAATTATTGGGGCTGTGCAACCCTTGTTTCCATTACTTCACATTTTGCAACTGCATGCTTGCTCTGGACACCGTGGAGACGTGCAATAACCTGGTAGCCACTGTCCAGGACGCAATCCGCCCGTCCAGGGGTCGTGAAGCAAATTTACCTCCCGGCAGGCATGGATTGCTTTTACGTCACCGGCGTCGACGGCGGTGTGATAGTGAGCATGGTGGAGGAAGCGAGCTGCTCACTTCGGGGGTTCATCGGGACATCTGTCTCGAAGCGGTGAAAGTATGAAACACCTAGATTGTGAAGGATGCTATCGTAACAAGATTTACAATCCTGCAAGCTACACCAAAGACAATCTTTGGCTTCATGATGTGTTGCTCGAAGCTTTCCATGGCCGCCCTTGTTAGCAACGGCAACGACGCCACGGAGGTGTCAGCCACGCATACGGCCGCGCAGCCCCCGCAAGTCACGAGTGGCCCAGCAGAACATCAGTGTATCGGCAAGACCACGCCAGCTGCTGACTGCATTTGACGGTGCTGATCAAGGGTTTTGGCCGGTCGGCCCCGACCACAGTCGCCGATATTGGAGGCTGTCTGACAAAATCAGCAAGGGTTTGAGCCACTCGGCTTGAAGAAAAATAGCGGCCTTTTCATAGATCAAGAGTATGACAGATTGGAAACTTTGGCCGGAGTATTTCACGGAGCAACTCGGGGCAGCGCTCGCGGGCATGCTCCCAGCAGTCCTTCTTTGTTAGCCATGCAAAGTGACCCTTAGCAGGCTGCTTGAGACATTGTCACAACGGCCTGCAACAAATTTCGCCATTCGAACCTAGCATCGAAGCCCTCATGTTCACCTCGCCCGAGATTCGCGTATCTTGTACGATTACCGTTTCGACCGCACAATACGAAACTCTCCGCGGCTATCTCCACCACGGTAATCCCACGATGTCGTCTTACTCGTGTGTACGATAAGTACGCCGCATGTAATCAATGCACAAGCAGGGAAGTTCCCCAGAGTTCCAGACCGCGATGGCAACAACGAATGCTAATGAGTCAGGTTTCAATAAAGAAACACCCCCTTCTTCCCATCCGTTCTTGCTGACTTACTTCTTTGCGATGATGAGACTGTGCATACCTTCCCCAAGAGGCTTATCTGTATGCAATACGACCTATACCACCTCATCAGCGTTTCCCCACGATTCTGTCGGTGTGGAGGATCCGGTAGGCAAAAGCTGCCAAGACCACTCCGTTTCTTCCGGCCCTGCTAGGGGCCGTGCAAATGCCGAACCAAGACAAGCTCCCGTGATTGCACTGGCTCTTTACACTTTTGTGGCTTATCTTGGGGTTGTTCGTCGGCACCCATATCCCACGATGTGATGAATGCGGTGCCATCACGAGAAGGGAAGGACGTCAGGCATTTCAAGCGACCAAATCGCAAACGCTATTTTCGGCTCTGTGGGGATATGCTGCTAGCACCCAGCCGGACTTACGCTCCTCGGCTGACAAGGCGGCCACGGACCTGCCATGACCGCTTATCAAAGGTTGAGCAGCTTGAATCGGGAGAGTCCGTCAAAGCGTTTGGGTCGTGGATCAGGAGGCGCTTGGTCCAGGTCGTCAAGCGCGAGTCGAGCAGCAAGAGCGTAGTAGGACTGCTGCCTTGGGCTGATGAGGCTTGAAACGCCAGATTCAGAGAGCCGCGCACTGAAATGGGCGGTTATAGGATACAATTCGTCTCTGCACCGATGGCAGGGGAGAACCTTGGATTAGAACCCAATGATAAAAGGCCAACGGCCAACGTTGGATGAGCTTCGACTCGATTGACACGCTTTCAGGAAGCCTTGAAGTTCATATCTCGCCTCAGGTTATGCATCGCTCGCACAAGTCCATGGACTCAAATTCGGACAAGAGCGGAGAAGGCCGTCGCGTCTGGGTCAGGGTGTTGAAGGCTACTCTCGGCCTAGAGATGATGTGCTTAGCCTTGCAGGCAAAGCCGGTGATTGGGTCACGACATGCGCGACTGAGGTTGGTTGGGGATGTTGCCACAAAGGCTCCGTCGAACGTGGACACGACTGACATGCATGGAATGCGGAGAGATCAGGCAGCTTGCTGGTTCTGGTGTAGCCGCCAACACCACCTGCATGGGATGATATGCCAGGGCCATTGCGAGGCCCGTTCCAAAACCCCATGTCAGTGACGGCGGTGACGGGATGTACGACGATTCTTCTGCCGGGAGTGATCGTCGTGGGGGTGGTGCGAGCAACTCGCGGGGAAGACTAGGAGCTTCTCGCTTCGGACGCACTTGCGTACCCCAACCTGCATGCAGAACGGCGTAGGACGGATCAGGAGGGTCTTCTAACACATACAATGATATCCCGAGCTGGTAGAGTTACCTGTGCGTAGCAGCCGTGCCACTTCGTGGTGATACTGTGTGAGTACAGGCAGACATGGCGAGCATCGCGGTGCCAACTCGCTCGGAGCACTCCCGTAAGTACCTCAGCAAATCGTAGTGTGGTTGTTCATACTCCGTACCGATGCGCCTTTTGTTGTCGGCGCACCCATTGTTTCGTGCCGCATGGATAGCCAGGAACTTTTGCTGCTGCATGGCGGGGGTTGCACCTCAGCGGTTCCTTCGGGGCTGCCCCTGTCATTCTCTGCCCCAGCGGCTACAAGTGGTGCGTGTGCTTGCCGTAGAGTGAAGGCCGCGGCAGCTTTGTGCATTGAACAGAGAACACGCAGACATCTCGTTGCTTTCTGAAGCACCAACTTGCAGGTTGTCGATGACACGGCAGCAGAGCCGGGATTCGACCCCGTGGGGAGGCTGCGCTACTCCACGTGCCCAGCACGGGCGCTCCAACCGAGCTCCTGCGTCGTCGAATGCGGAAAGCTTGCCGACGTTGTCGTCGGGGATAAGCTCTTGCTGCAATTCGCAGTCGACACGGGCTTCGACGTTTCTTCGTACCGTCACCTTATATCCGAGGCCGCACTTTCGAGCGCCTTGCCTCGTCTAAGCTGGCGGAAGCCCTCGTAGGTTCTGGCATGATTTCAAACTCAATCGAGCCGTTCCTGGCGCGGAGAAGCGGGGTGATCCTTGCGTGATAAGCTTTTTTACTTGAGAGTTACAAGTTCTGGCGCAGCCAGCCTTGCCCGACGCCTGTTTTCCCGGATCGTTGGCTCCTCGTTGGAGACGACGGCAACCAACTTGGCACAGCGATCCCGTCGCCCTCCAATGATGAGTGGGCGTCCCCTTAACGACGTGAACGTAGCTGAGCGCTAATGCCATCTGGTCGGCCAATCCCAGAATTACGTCTTCAAAACTGTTGGCGCAACCAGGATGCCTCGGGTCGATGCGGCCCAGTCGCCATGTGGACATGGGGGAGGGGCCTCCCGACGGGCCCATCTTTGCGGGGAAATCGTGTGTCATGCGACAGAGGTGCTTTGTCTGGGGAAGTATGCAGCCCACCAGGAACTATCTCGGACGGGGCGCTTCTCAGGGAGCACAACGTCTCGTCAGTGCCTAACAAGGACTCGACCACGCAGTCGGATCACTCTGGCGGGTTTGGTATTTGCTGAACGCACGCCCGGCAAAGAGAAGGGTGGCGCCACCAAGCGACCAGATTACGGATCCTTAAACCTCGCGGCCGCCGCAGTATTTACGGCCGATTTTTTCGGCAGGCGGCTGGCCTCGGGGCGAGACGCAGATAACGAGACGATGTCGAACAGCCACAACAGCGTTGACGACTGACCCTGCCACTTGAAAGATGATGATTCTGCGATAGCAATCTTCGGTGCGTGCCTCGATAAACGACCTGTCGGAGTGCAACGTAGTATGTCGGGCTCCTTTCCAGCGACGCAAGTCGGCGAATGGCGAAGCCCCGACGTCATGATGTCTGTTCACAGGCTGTCTCTTGCCCATGGTCCGTGAATGACGCGGGCAACATGGCCAGCAGCCAACAACGATGGCGTTGAGGGCTTACCGTTGGGTCGTTTCTGTGGTTGCAGGCTTGCAGCCATCGGTGCAGCCGCGAGACAGGCAGACGGGCTGTGCAACATACCTGCACTTCCAATGTGTCACACGCACGCCACGGGCGGGCGGTTGCTGTGGACCAAATCTGTTGGTGGTTTCGCCTCCGTAGGCCGGCGGGCCATTTTCCGATATGTGCGGGGGAAGTTTCCGCAACTCAGATGCCGGTGCAAGGCGAGGGATACCGATGCTATATCAACGTTCGCTGCTGGCAGTCACCACCAGCCGCCGCACCAGACTTTGGGCCAAATTGGCCATGTTCTGCATGCTAGAGTACAGATGAGGCTCTCTCTTGTCAGCTGTGTACGACCTTGGCAGATTCCCACAACATTGTATCTTTCCGCCGGGCCCATTGACTCTGCTTCACGTGCTGTACGGAGCATATTTTTTTCCAACTTAAGTGCTTGACAGCACGCCGAGAGCATGCGGGGAAGCCATGAGGCTCGCCGCATCGGCACCGACGTCGACCCCAACGGCTTGAGCTTGTACGCTCTCGCAGAGGCTCGCCGCCAACTGCACCCACTTGGGTTGAGTCTAGCCCGTACGGGTCTCGCCCGAGTACTAGAATGTGATAGGAGGCGGGGCCAACCGATCGAGCCTCGATATGACAGCAACCCCGGTTCAGCCAGATGCCTTGCAATGATCAGCTGAATGTACAACGTACAACCTCTTCCTCATTGTTCGCCTGCACTCCGCACTTCATGAGGGTACGAGTACGAGCAAATGGAGGTATAACGGCGACCGATGTTCCGAAACCCTGGCACGACGCTCGTCAGCAATTCGCCCGTCCTCCGGAGCTACGACTTACACGGAGAGACTAAGCCCGACTGGGAAGAACTTTTTGCTGAACTAGAGGCTCAGACGTGGCTGCATCCCCCTTCAATGAGGCGTTCATCATCCCTTCTAGCGCGTCTGCTTCGTGCGAGCCCAAGCCCTACTTGTAGGAAGACCGCATTACGAGTACAGGCTAAAGGCCCGTCGCTCGTCAGGTCGTCAGAACGACACCGCCAAACGATGCTCGTACTGAAAGATGGCCGTGCACTCCCCTTCCACGGAAGGAAAGGTCGCAAGACGCACGGAGCATCGTAGCCAAGCTTTCGTGGCTGTTGGTGGCATTGCTTGGCGTCCCCTGGTCCCGAAAGCCTCTAACGCCGTACCGGGTCGAGCGAGAGCCTGCTCGAGCATCGTGAAAGCATGCATTCTGGCAGGGATTCCTCCTTTGCGTGCCCATGTACCTTTTCATTCGGGCCTCGCTCGCATTGCCCACCTACTCGTATTTGATTTTGGCTTTCCGTGGTGTTTCGAACGCCGAGTCCTTTAATCTGCTGATAGTTCCTCCTCGTTGCGACGGAGGACTTTTGATCAACCCGTACGGAGATAAACAAGAAGATCTGCCCAAATTCGGTGCCCCGGCTACCCAATTTAGTGCCCATGAAGTGGCCGTCCGTCAAGTTTGATCGGCTGGAGAGCATGACAAGCTCCAGATTGGGTCATCGCCTCTAGAAGCGGAAGAGGCAAGCTCATCAACTTCGTACTTTGAGCTGCCTCTCTAATAGCGACTCCGCGTACAATGAACTTAAGCTCGTTCCTGGACCGCCATTATTTTTGGTTACACCGATAAAAGGTGGCGGACCTGGAACGAGCTGGCCCTGGTGATCCCTTCCTATCGTCAATATTGGCGACGCCTCTTCAAGGTACCTGATTAGCAATCCAAGGTTCTGATTTGAGTACTGCGGCGGCGGTCCAAGAGACTGATCAAATCAGCCACTGCCGCGCCCCAGCTCCAGAACGGCCGATCTTGACCTACCTAGTAACGGAGTGGATACTCGTCGAAGATCCTAAAAATCACTTTAAGGATTTATGCCAGATTGTTTTAAGGGCCTGACATCTGTTAACGACCTTTCGCTCGATGGTGACTGGTACACAGTTTGCTGTGAATATCTGATGTCGCCGAGCGCTCTCAGATGCGGTGGTGGTATGACGTTGGCGCTTGACTACTTAAGAGGCCTTGAAGAGCAAGTTTTCTGAAGCCCAAGGGTCGCAACTACGGAGTACATTGCGCGCCGACCTTCAGGAATTAGTCGTCGGCTAAGCTCTGTCCGACGCGGTGGCGGTGTGGGTCAACGACCGACTTGGGAGAATGATAAGGACTACGCAATTCGTAGAAAGCTCAGCTGGAGGTCAACTCGTCTCCAACGGAAGATAACTCCGTAGTACATGTACAACAGGACATGCTTCTAGAAGACTGATGATGGCTGGGCTGGTGAGACACGCAGCGTACGATCTGGTGTGGTGTGAACCCTTAGCGTCCTGTCTGCATGTGCCCGAGCTTGTAAGTGGACGCTTTTTCTCTCGTCCGATTGCTTCTGTTCCGCGGCGTGGAATTGCCTTCGATCGACCTTGAGGACTCGATTAATCCGAATGCAAGGTCAGATGTCACGGAGACCCCCTTGGCTAGCCAGGCAGAGCAGTAAGCCCTTGCTGCGCAACAAACGCACGAGCTGACTTTAGTTCCTTCTCGTGGCGCTGCGGGTGGATGTGCGGCGCTGTTGTCAACAGCTCGCTTTCCGGGCCCCGTCCCATGTGTCACGACCAGTGTGGGCTGAGGGGAAGCAGACCTGACCTGATGTCAGAAGCGAGGAAGCCTGATCGCACTCCGAAGGAAGAGGCGACTTGCCAAGCAGGCTCCCGGCGCTCGTCGTCCTCCGCCGGCTTGTGACATTCGCTATTCCAAGCTCCTCTCGGTGCAGCGTAGGCGCACCCTGGAATCTGGAGTGCAGATGTGGAGGGTAAGCCACAATGGCAGCCGAATGTTGGTGGCATTCCATTCGGCTGGCATTTGGCTGGGCAGGGCAAGTCATTCGTCGGTGGTCTCACGGAAGGGCGATGAGATCATCGTCGATTCTTTCGTTGTAGGCAGGCGGGTAGTGCAAACGGCTCTCAGGTCTACCGTGACCAATGGCCTGCTCAGCATTTCCCCCGAGATGCTGCAGGACGACAGCGCCAAGTGAGGCAACGTCGAGCGGTCCCGGCAGAGCAGCCCTGTTGAGCCCGGCAGGGCATCGCAGGCCGAGTATGAGCGTCGCTGCTGTGGCGTGTGCAGGCCCAGCGCGTGGCTGCCGAAAAGATGAATGCTGATGATGCAAGCGCACGGAGCGTGACACCCTCTGGGAGCAGCCCTGTGTGAATGGGGTATCTGGATTCCGAAGAGACTGTGAGGGTTGCGGCCTGAGGTGGAACTTGAACCTCGGACCTTCCCCCCTCCTCATCTTCATTGCCGGTCGGCATGCTCCTAAGATAGCCGTGGCAGCGAAGTGGTGCGCAGTTGTAGCTTCCTCCGTGCCGTGCCTGGACGACGCCGGACGTCTTGCTGGACAATGGCACCACCACCACCACCAGCTGTTTCGCCCGCCTTATCACCACAGCACACCGCACCGCACCGTACCGCAGACACTGCCGGCGATATTGGTCGGTTGGGGGCCTTCTCCAACGCTAGCACCGGCCGCATCGCCATCTTAATCTCCATCTCTCCCCCTCCCACCCCTGGCTCGTCCGCATCTGCACAGCCCGCTCGCACTCGCGACTGGTGTGCCTTGGAAGGAAGACTGCGTGGAAGCTTTGGAGCGCCATGGCGGCTGCAACTACTGTGGCTGGCGGAACGCCTCCCAAGCCTCCTACGAACGTGGAGGGGAAGAAGCCGAGCGCTGACAGCAGGGGGCAGCATGGCCCGCATTCGCTCCCACGCCAGTACGAGAGCTCGCCAGCACACCGGTGAACGTGAACAAAGCGATATGACGCTCATCACGGCACCGCCGGGCTCGAGGCCATCGATGCGAACCATCCAAGGCCCAACCGAGCCGCGCCACGATCCGCGACATAAGTGGCTAGGACTGTACAAGTACAACAAGCTCTCCAATGAGGTCGGTCATATGGAAGCCTCGTCCGCCTCAAACCGGTCCGCAGCACCAACAAATACACCCTTTCTCGCACATGGCTTCCCGAGCCTGGGTTCCTGGTTGCCGTCAATGCCATGGGCTCGGTGATAGCGTCCCTGGGGTCGGTGTGTGAATGTGTGTGTGTCATTTCTCTTGCCCTGCCCGGCTGCCTGCAAGACCAAGGAACTTTCGGTCGCCCGACGAGATAACGATTCGAGCCCAACCACAACCCGCAGCCCAAGCGCCGCAGCTCCGTACATCGAAGCAAACTGGGCTTCACCTGTGTCGCGAATCAGAAGCAAAAAGGTTGATAACGCTAAGATGCGAATGATATTGCACGGCGCGTGCCTAATTCCGCAGTCTAGCACCCGTGTCCGCACCGCACCGCGAGACCATTTCAACACATCGCTGGCGCCGTGGCGGGGGGCAACTTCGAGTGCTCGTATGAATGCCGGACCCTACCCATGCCGGAGACGGGGGCGAGAGCATCGGAGAGCGGCTCACATGAGTGAGAGTGGACGCATCACTCCCAGCTTGATTGCTGAAATGTCCGCGCGCACCGGGGGCAATCTCTTCGTGAAACGCAGGGCAATTGCAGTACCGGCTTCGCGAGCTGCAACAAGCACGCCGCGAGGCAGACGCTCCCCGAAGATTGGCTCGTGATCCGTTCTCGACCCCAGGAATACGCAGATGGGAGTGACGGGGCTACGGCGGCAGATGCAGCGCCAAACGGCGCGCCTGCGTCTTAGTGTCCCCAGACATACCCGCTCAGAGTGGGCTGTTCGGGTGGGTTTGCAAAAGGACCTGAAGCTACCCAGGCCGCACGCTAGACGCCGAATGGTAGTGGTGCCGGTGCGGCCTTGAGCCTCTTAGCGCGTCCCCTCGCCCCTCGACCAGGCGCGATATGAGGGCCCTGAATTTAACACGGTGACGACTGTCATGGGAGCCGGGGTCGGTGTTCTCTCGCGCTGCTGCGGTGCATCTAACCTGCTGTTAGCCAGGGCGAACGTCTCGGGCGCAGCGGGATTGAGGTTAGGGCGGGCTCGCCCGCTTGCGTGCTCGCTCGCAGCTTGAACCGAGGGACAGCTCAGCTCAGGAGCCGGCTGGAACGGACGAAAGAAGAGGACAGCCGAGGGAGCCGGCGAGTATTAACAAACGGGCAAAGTGGGAAGGGGTACCAGGCCTCGACTCGACTCGTACGTACAGCGACACCGAGGCATCCTCTGGGCAAGTACGCCTTCGACAACCGCTTCGAACCCTCGTCAGTTGTCTTGCCTTGTCATCAATCCGCGATCGGTTGCCAGTGGCCGCAAAAAGGAAACGTTCCCGCTCCCGCAGAGGCCCGCGTGACGCGATTGAGGATACATGCACACACACACATTCTCTCCCTCTCTCACCCACACTGACACACACCACCAAGGGCCGGTTGGACATCACAGGGCTGCCCGCCAACCGCAGCGCCGCGTCCGCCGATATCTGGCCAGGTTTGGCAGGGATGAGGCGCAGAGGCCGGGGATGGGGTGGCAGCAGATTGGCAGGGCTCTGAAAGGGTACCTGGGATCAAGCCAAGCTTGATGAATGGAGTCCGGCCGGGATGGTGGGCGCGGGTACCCCTCCAACCTCGAGGCTCAGAACCGACCCCAACTGGCCGACGCCTCCAAATTTTCATCACGACACTCCCTGGCCTCCAGGAGGCAGCGCACCCTCTATCGAATGCGAGACCCCTGCTCCCCCATCGGACGCTATCCACAGGCCCTGTCCGCCTCCACGTCCTCTGCGCCCACGTCCAATTTTCCGCCGTCGCTCGCCCGCTCTCTGCTTTGCGGCTCAACGGGGTGAGACAACCGCAATATGTTCCCCATGTTTTCTCTGTCCGGCTGCTGCCGGACAGTGACGACCACGCGAAAAGAGTTGTACATAGCAACACTGAACCGGCCGCCAGTGGGACCGGCGCGCGCGCAGCTGCTGATGACCACCGCGCTTGAGCAACAGAGCCGCAGCGAGTACGAGTCGCTCGTCAACCACCCCCCTTGATGAACAGGGTCTCCAAGAAAGACGCCATCGGACCCCTCCATGCGACGGTCTCCCCGCCGATCTCCTCACATTTACTCGGTCGACTCCAATCAGCAACTTGGTGCCAGCCGGCCGCGGCGGACACACCCCCCTTCCCACAATTTCTCCAGATAACCCACCGTCCCGTGCTGTGATGGTACGCGCATGGTACCGTCCACTTCGCGGGCATACCACACCACCGGGTTAGAGACGTCGGGAGTACGCCCACAACCTTGGTAGGCACTCTGCAAGTATCAAGACACCCCCCATGGCGGCGGCGGCGCAGGCACATTCGTACTACCACCGCCACTGGGGTGCTTGCCAGCCCATTCCTTGACCGTCCCTATCAGACGAAATCGGGTCTTCTGCACGCCACGGCCCTCCATATACATAACCGTCTCTGCACCCGTTTTCCCAGACGATATCTTCTGAAAACGCTTCGTCCTGCCTCTCGTTCTCTCTCGCTTGCAATCCTTCACCTTTGCTCTCCTCCCAATCTATCCTCTGACCTTTTATCCCCATCTCCTGTGCTCGACTACACTCCAACGTCAGCTTCAACCTGTGCCTACGGTTGTCATTGGGGACCACTGCTCTGAACTGCAAACATCGCGGACGTTTACCGCCCCCATCCGCCTTGGGATCGGCCTGTGTTCGTCTGTGGCAATGACTGCTGCTCTCTCTCATCAGACGGTGTCTGTTAAAGATGCCGCCGCTGTCCGAAAGCGTAGACGTCGTGCTCCTGCCGGCGGCGCGTCGGATGACTGCTTCACCTGCTCGAAGAGGAACATAAAGTGCGACCGCCGACGGCCGTACTGCTCCCAATGTCTTGAGATTGGCAACGAATGCTCCGGCTACAAAACCCAGCTGACGTGGGGCGTCGGCGTTGCCAGCCGAGGCAAGCTCCGCGGCCTGTCTCTGCCCATCGCCAAGGCGCCTCCCGTCTCCCGCGAGCCCAAGAAGCCTGCCATGGGTCGCTCGAGGTCAAACTCGACGGTTCCCGTCATGGCGACCCACTGGAGTGAGCATGAGGACCACCGGAGATCGCATCACCGCGGCGCCATCGATATTCCGTCCATGTCTCACGTGGCCGCGTCGGCGCCTACGACCCCGTATCCTGGACCGGGATACGACTACCTCTCCATGTCTCACCCGGAGAGCTCGACGGCCGTGCACCACGGCAGCTGGGGCAGCGTCCACTACTCCCCAAGCATGGTTCACTCACCGGACACGACGCCCAAGTACTCGAAATTCCCTCTGCCTCTCATCACCGACAGCCTCTCCTCGTCGGTGGACTCGGTCAGTGACGTCGACTATCTCTCGCCCCTCAGCCAGTCGTATTCGCGTGACGAAATGCCCTTTGGTGGTGGCGGCGCGAACGTCATGTACGACAGCTACTCGGCCCACCAGACCTCACCAGTCCCGCAAAGTCCTCCCTCGGCTCTCGTCGTCGACCACAGCCGTGCACCAACGTCATGCCCGGGCCTTGTGTATGCCCCGTCGGAACCGAGTTCAAGCCTTACCTCCCACCTGGACCCTTTCGACACACACCTGGACCACAAACTGATGCGGGAGTGTGACAGCCTCAGTGAGCATCACATGGCGCCTTGTCCAGCCTTCCCATTCTAATGAGGCAGCAGGTGTTCCTCAAGTCGACGCATACAGCAACAATCCCAACCCTGCTGGCCGCATCTGGACGTCGCCACATGGACGGGAGGATGAACTGCAGTCGCCGCGATCTGAACATGCCCAAGCCCGCTGGCCTGCGTTGCGAGGAGCCGAGCCCGTACGCGTCAGCCCGGACCTCGTTTCCAGGATGCCCTTCTTTATGGATTACTACAAGAACACAATAGCACCTTCCATGGTCTACATTGACGGCCCTCAAAACCCCTTCCGGGACCAGGTCCTTCAGCTTGCGGCCAACAGTCAGAGTCTGCAGCATGCCATCTGCGCCCTGTCTGCTTGTAACCTCCGCATGAAGCGGAAGCTCAGCCTGGGCCACGACACGCGGGAGCTCTGGGAGAAGATCGTGGCTGAGAAACACGCCATCGACAGCCTGGGCGACGCGGAACCTGACGACCCCGCTCTCGCCGAGGAGTTCCAACATCGGAACCTCGCCGTTCATCTTCTCAACGAGCAGTTGAACGACCCTATAAAGTCCACGTACGACTCAGTGCTCGCCACGATTCTGCTCCTTTGCCACTACCGCATGGTAGAGTCGGGTGTCGCAAAATTTCACACTCAGTTCGCCGGCGTGAAAAAGATACTGGCCATGCGAAGCGATCGCTTTGGGCCATCTGACGAATCCGCATGGATCGAGGCTCTTTTCACCTACTTCGATGCCATTTCGGCCAGCATCAACGACCGGGAAGCCCAGCTGGCCTCTGGAGTTGACGGCAGCGGAGCCCAACTGCTCCCACTCGGCGCCGAAAACCTCGTCGGCTGCGAGCGAGAGCTGTTTAAGACGATTAGCAAGCTAGGCCGCTTGAACCTGCTCTCACAACACCGTCCCGTGCAGAACATGGCAACACCGCCTCGCCGAAGCTCGGAAGCGCCCCAACCACAAGGAATTGCCTCGTCGTCGCCCGTGAGCCAATCGTACCGGGACGGCATGGGCAGCATGCACAGCCCACAGCTGGGCGACTTGTATCGGTTGCCAAGCCATCGGTTTGACGGCAACGGATTCGGCACGACGCTGGACGATGACGAGATACTCGCGTCGGCCATGTGCACGTCGACAGCCTTTGACGACCGCCGTTCCCTCTTCTGGCGAGAGTGGAAGAACGCCCGTTCAGCGCTGCAGAACTGGCAGTTCGACGCCGCGGCCGTGGCAGCGTCGCTGCCAGGATCGCCAAGCCCGGCTCAGATACGCGACCTGGGAGCCTTGTCAGAGGCCTTCCGCTACGCTGCGTTGCTGTACACGGAGCGCCTGGCGGGTCCCGGCACGCCATCGAGCCACACCAACTTCCAGAACTTGGTGAGCCAGGTGGTATACTACACGACGAGCCTCGACGCAGGGAGCACCGCAGAGAAGTTTCTGCTGTGGCCCCTGTTCGTGGCTGGCTCCGAGTGCGTCAACGAGCTGCAACAGAACATCGTGCGCACCAAGTGCCGAGACATCATGAGCCGGTCGGGCTACATGAACAACCTGTCGGCGCTGGACATCCTCGAGAAGCTCTGGGCGGGCGACTTCAAAAGCGGGGTGGAGCTCTCCAGCCATAGGCAGGCGGTCAAGATGGCGGGTTGCCGCGGTCCCTTCAACTGGGCCAAGTGCTTCGGAGGTCCCGGAGTCGAAGCAGAGTGGATTATGTTTTAACCGCTCTGGGGAAGAGATTGAGATACGTTTCAAGTCGTGCTTGCTGCACGCACACACACGCATACACATGCATACAGACGCACACAGACACAGCCACGCACACACAGATCTGTACACACAGGCAAAGAGCGACGTTGACATAAGGGCTGGGACGTTTTTGCATCGGACGGAACCATGGAAGGCGCAGGGTCATTGAATTGGTTGGAGTGATGAGAATATCACGTAGGGAAGACGTTATAAGGATCCGGTGGTCTGCATGAGGTTTTTCCTTTTGGCATTGGGGGAATACGAGGCGATGGGACGTCCGGTAGGGACCTTACGACATAACCTGTACACTTAGGCCTAGCATTATGATGACATTGGGGACCGCGGACAAGGCGTTTCCGTTTCCAACTCTTAGAGAGAGCCCGGTGGAGGTGGTCTACAATGGCACTACGACGACAGTTATGATGTACAATCAAGCACCTTCAGTACCCTCCCAATTGCGTGCAACGCCCCAACTTGATTCAGATGGGCCATGCAGCTCGGTCTCAGTGCGGATCACGGTCGGCCTGGGGAACCGAGGAACATCATGTCACGTCCCCGCATGGTCACGAGACGGACTGGTGGCGGGATATGCAGTAGGTTTATCAGCTTGACGGGTATAACAGAGCACATATGTGCATGCGCGTCAGATATTATTAGGCTGGACGGGCGTGCCGATATGAGGGTCGACATGTACGAGTACGAGTACCGGGTGCAGGCAAGATCCGCCGCCACCGGTGCCTGAGCACTGTTTTGGTCAAGGGAGAGTGGATGAGGTGCGGTGGCGGGATTCAGAGGACGCGCTATCTGGGAAGGGCGCCGCCTTCGGAGAATTCCAAAGTTAAGATGAGGTGCCTGAGGGCGGCGGTTGTCTGGAGAGGGAGATACGAGTAAAGATGCAAAGACGATTACGGGCATACGGCGTATGTGGGGTGGAATGACAGGCTTTGGATGACTCGCTTACCGTGCATCAAGGGTCCTTCCTGAAGCAGCGGTGCCGTGCTATCTGGGTTATACGAGTACGGTGGTGATGCAGCACGATAGGGAACTGCAGGACGAGCCGGGCCAGCGGTCAGCAGTGCAGCAGCACCGGCCAGAGCGGAGATGGGGAATTCAATCGACCAAGTGTCTGCTGGCAGGATTCAGCCGTACAAGAGGGAGCGCGAGGGAGCGCACCGAGAGAGGCAAAGTGCCGTTGGAAGGAAGTGGTTGGGCAGCTCGAGGAGGATCGTGGGAGGCGGGAGGCTGAAGAGTCGGCGGCCGAGACCTGCAAGCCAAGCTTTGATCGGCGACGGAGCCGGCCGAGGCTTGCTGAGGGCTGCCGGTTCGGCACCCGGTCGGGACGGGGGCGGCAGTCGCTGATTGGCGCGAGGGCGGCTGCTTCAGTGCGTGCGTGCGTGCGGCGACGAGTCCCAACGGCGCTGAAGGGCAGCAGAGCAGGCCAGGGTTTCGCGAGGGTCGGGAGTCGGGACTTGACCGACGGCGACGAGAGCGTGGTGGTGATGGGCGTTGCGCGCCGCAGGTGCACCTACGGTTAGCTGCACCCGTGCATGTACAAGTATGGGCATGTATGTACGAGATGTACTCGTAGGAGTACTCGCCCGTACAGGGGAGGCCGGCTGAAGGGTCCCGCAGCACGGCGTGGCAAGCCATGCTTGTCGGGGCGATGGCGCAAGGGAGAAGCGCAAGGGAGAAGAGAGCAGAGTCGAATGGCGGAAGATCGATTGCGAATCCGATGCGAGGCCCCACGAGAGCCGGCGAGGCGCAGCGCGGTGCCATGTGAAGGTGGAGGGATGGAGGTGGATGGAGGTGGATGAAGGTGGATGAAGCTGGAGGAGGCGCTCGCGCCATGGCCGGGGGTGGCTTGTCGCCCGCCGGCGTGCCTGACCCAGTGACCGCCACCCGCTAGGCCGCTTTGCGCGGGCACCGTTTTCCCCAGCGTTCTCGACGGACGCCGGACGCGGACGTGGCTGAGGGACTACGGACACTCCCACCCGTCGCGGCCCAGCTTCTCCACCAAACTAACTACAGCAGCTAGCCGCGAAGCGTGCAGCAGTCCGTCTGTGCCTCCTGCGACGAACCTTCGACGCCCTTCGCGCGCGAGTGCTTGTGCAACCTCGAACAGATCGCGGCTGATCTCGTCTCGCCATGGGACGATCCAGGGGCTCTCGAGGACCCTGAACGGATGAACGGGGTCGTGATCGACGCCGGACCTCGCTGCGGACAGTCCAGCTGCGCTCCAGCGGACCAAGGCCGACGACCTGAGACGCGCCGGCACCAGCGCCTGCTCATGTCCGAGTCTCCAATTTCCGTCCGGGCCTCGAGTTTCGGACGCGGACGTCCGGCGCCGCTGACGAGTATCGATGACGGCGGTGCCTGGCGCTGGCGCTGGCGACCCGCGATAACACGCCCCCCAACCCCACCGCGGACCCATGGGGCGAGCCCGGACGAGACGACGAACGCGGAGTTGGAACTTGGAAGCCCGTTCGTCCCGTCTCGTCGCTTGGATCGGCGGGCGTGCGTGCGTGGCGATTCGCAGGTCCTGCTGCGGCGTCGCGGAACAAGCCGAGCGGCCGTCGGCATTGGCTTGCGATGCTGTTCCTGCAGCTGGGCGATGATCGAGGTTCGCGAGCAGCGAGCACGGGAGAGGCGCGCCCCGACTCGATGGTGGATATCGAGATCGAGACATCTGGACGCTTTCCTAGCACAGGCCGTGCGCACGCATTCTGCGTTGCGCGCCGTGCCGCCGCCGTCCTCTGCCCCGACCGCTCGCCGACATCGCCAGCGAAGGCTGCGCTGCGCTGCGCTGTTGCGATTACTCGTATGCACACGCCAGATCGAGACAGAGACGACGTTGATGGCGCGCTCGCTCGCTCGACGCACACGCCCGCCCGCACACCCCGAGGATGGACGGACCGGTGTTCCAGGCTTTGCCCAAAACCCCAATCGCTCGCGACGGACCTTTCTCGGCCGCCGTCGTCGCGGGGGGGTTGGGCTGGGCTGGCCCACGACGGCGGGCGACGTGAGCTTATCAGCGCCCCCCCTAGTTTGCATCTGTCGCATGTACGGTCCTTTTGTCCAACTCGTGCTTCTGGGATCGGATCCAGGGCAATTATCAGTTAATCCCCCCCGCGCGGAGCGCGCCATACAGCAGCGCAGAGTATCTACCTGCCCCCCATGCAGTCATTGCAGCGCGTACGGAGCAGAGCAGTCGTCGTCGTCGCCGCATTCAAGCAGTGCCATGCCTCGTCACCCCCGAACGGACCCGAGGCTCTGTGACGGGCTACGTCACAGTCGCAACCCCCCGCGTCGATGGCGACATCCTCGCCCGCTGCGACGCGAACCCACGATCCGGTGCTGCTGCTGCGTACGCGAGCGTCGTCGAGGTTGCAGCAGCCACGCCCTCTTGTTTCCCCCTCCATCGCCTCCCCCTCCCCCTCACCCCGCGCGCGACCGACGGCTGCAGAGTAACGTCAGCCGTCGTCTCGTGAGCGAACGGCTGCAGGACAGAGGCCAGCCACATGCGAGTTGCAGAAGAAGGCCCCCGTCGCCTTCTGTGCCACCGCAGCTGTCTGTGCTCATTGTTCTCTGCACGCGCGCTGCTGGTCCTCGCCCACGTTTTGCCCTGCCATGTCTCTCCCGCCCGTGACACAGGCGACGACCTGTCCTGCAAAAGTCCCCCCAGCCTGTGTGCCCCCAGACGGCGCGCCGGACCTTGCAGATCATCAGCTGCCGCCGCGACTTTGGCTTGGCGTGTTTGACCGAGTCTCGTCACTTACACGCCGGCGTCGTTGGGCACTGGTTGGAGCGTCAACGCGGATTTAACGATGCGGTTCGTCCCGCAATCTGGTGCCCGGGACGATGCACTCCATCACACCAGTGATGACAGGCGCGCGCTTCCTGTGTTTCCACGGCATTGGTGGCCGGCAGCGTGACTCTTCGCCGAAGAGTACGCCGAAGAGCACCCTTGTGCTGTCCTGTCAAGATACCAGGCCGACACTCACTGCCATGCCAGCATGCGTCACCTGTTCTCATCCATCCACCCCGTTGCAATCGCATCGAGCGCTGTCCCGATTTCTCCAATAATTCGCAGTTCGCCTTCTCCGCACCCGAGTAGAACCCGCGGCGGTCCGATCCAAGACAGGAGGGCACATGGGGGTAACGAGGCCATGCCCCAACCCAAGGCTTGGCCATCGCGCCAGAGCCGCACTCCTGGGCCTTGCCGCTGCGAGTAGCTCTTCGCCACGGGCGTCGGACCTAGTAGCTTCGTCGGCCGGATGGAGCGACAATGTTCGGTCGAAACGTTCCATTTCGTGGCTTCGCCGTGCGCGCTACCGGTGACTTCAGGGACCACCCCGGCAATTGAAGCTGGCAAGTGAATGCCGGTAGTTGCGACGACCTTGTCCGCCGTCTCCTCTGCCATCCTATCGTATCTTACTTTCGCTGTTGAACATTGGTTAGCCAGGCACTTTCGTTGCTCAGCACGGTCCGCCTGATAGCAACTATCGCTCCCGTGAGCTGCGCAGGGATCTTGCAAAAAGTCCCCCCCTATACATGGAACCGACGGCGTCGCTTCCCCCAGGAAGTGCAACTCTTCAAGCTGGCCTCCTCCATTGCCCGTTGCTGCTGCTCCTAGGGCGCCAGCTCCAGCTCCTGATAAGTCCTCGACACGTCCAGCGACATGTAAAGTCCCGTGGGCAGCACCGACCGCGACTCCACGGCCTGGATATTAGGGGGTTGGTCCCGGCTGACCTTCGGAAGTGGCCGCTGGTGGCCTTCGGCATAACCTAGCTCTTCGTCCTCCTGAGGCCGCTTCTGGGCCCGCCACCGCGTCTTGCGGTGAGTTGCGGCTTGCCGTTTGTTTCCATTCGCTGCTCATCCTTGGGCCATGGCGGTGCATTTAACTGCGAGTGAAGTTTCCGTTTCTCTGCTCCGGGAATGGAATACGGTACACAGTCAGCTGTCCAGTTCAAGCTTGCTCTTGCTGCGTTTGTCAGTGTCTTGTCTCCGAGGCCTCGTCTGCAAGTCAGTAGTCGTAGATGTGCCGGCCTTGTAACCCAAAATGCTTTGCGCGAGGCGTAGTTGATATTTTGACTTCGGTAACTACTCACTGCGGATTGTCTGTCGCTCATACCGTCAACCACAACTTTGCAAGTCAAGACCATGCAGGCTGCCATAAAGAGCTTATATATCGGACGTGGGATCTACCGTGTCATAATGAGCCTTTGCCTTATTCCCTAGACGACGTATCCTAGGGATCTTAGGTCCTTGGTCGAAATACAATCTTGTTGCGCCGAGAGGGTCATGAGCAACCCTTAGATACCTTAAGCAAACATGTACCGAATCCGCAGTTCGTCCCAACGCGTCAAGAAAGCCCCTGGCTCTCAGCGCAATCCTCCAGAAATGAAACAACGCCAATTGCCCCCATGCAGAAAACGGGCCCCTTTCACCCGATCAAGGGCCGTGTTGATGCCTCGTGTGGTGGTACAAATCTGTCTGTCCTCATCGAAACGAGGCATTCGAGACTGGCGTCAGTGATCGCCGAGCAAGATCTGGGCTAAGACTGCGAGAGCTGATCGACTGCGCCGCGAGCTTTCGGTACCCGTCGAAGCTGGAATGGGGAGGCTCGGCAGCCGGGGTGGGGGAGCCGCTCAGCGCCTTTTCGTTCGAAACCAGGCCCTTGGCTTGCACGAAGGCACTGGACCGTACGTGGTACGGGTCGCGTTCGTAGTACTTGTCCAGTACTGGATGGACCGTGACAGTTTGCCGGTCGATGGTCAATATAGAGTTTGTGGGAACATTCACCCAGTTTTCTGAGCCAAGTCAGTCATCAACCCTCAGCCAACCAACCCTTGAAAAGGCTGCTCACCCCTCTCGAACGTTAGCGGCTCGCTGGCCACAAGCACAATGTCGGCACCTTTGTCCTTCCGCTCCATCTGGTACTGTCGATCGTTGGGGTCCCCAGTCTTCGTCACCCACTGGGTACCGGAAGAGTAGTACAGACTAGCCGCCTCGTCCTTGGAGCTGCTGATGTACCGGGTGCAGATGACGCTGTGGCCGTCCGTTACGGCAAAGTTGAGCAAGCTTCTGGTGTCGACGTCCTCGTTCTGGAGGATGTCTTGCGGTATCGAGTCCGTCAGCTCGTTGATCTGCGCAATGGTCTGTTGCATCGCTTTCCGCAAGACGGCGGGCCCGAACCCCTTCTCGGGGCTCGCGCTGGGGTCGTGGCCGAGGCGCTCGAGGGTATCGAGGAAGAGCGCAAAGGCCCATTCGCTGTCCGTCCCGCCCTGGACGCTGAGGTACCACTTGTCTGCCAGACGGCTACCTAGTCTCCGCTTGATATGCTTCCAGCCGCCGAGACCGCCATTATGCATCCACATGAGGCTGCCATGTGTGAAGGGGTGGCAGTTGTCCTCGCTGAGGGAGCCCGACGTGGTGGCGCGGACGTGCCCGAATATCAATCTTGACGCCGTCTTCGAGGCTATACGTTGCAGATTCGTGCAGTTCCACGCGGGTATCGTCGAGGTGAACAGGCAGGGTGCGGAGCCGAGCTTGGGGTCGGTGTAGAAGCCGATGCCGAAGCCATCGGCGTTGTTCTGGCCTCGTCTCGTGTCCTGTTGGAGAAGCATGCTGTCAGCGTGTGCCACAAGGCCAGGCCTAAAGTATGTGAGTTCGTACGAGCCGTAACCGAGAGTCAAAGGACTGCTTGAGGATGGAGTGCGTCGGGTCGAGAATCAGCTTGGACAGCAGTATTTCGTCGCTGCCCTTGTACACCTGGAGGAGACGTCAGCTGGGGATGCGCCCGACTTCGGAGGGGACAACGAACCAGGAAGCGGCACATGGCAGCGGCGGTAGTGTGAATGACCGTTCCTCCGTCACGTGAAATGGGAGACGATGAGTGTGATGGTCGGCTGCTGATGATGGGAAAGTTTACGCAAAGGTTGAGGCTCGAAGCTGGTTGTTGAGAAGCGCGTGCGAGCCTGCCCGATGCGATTGTGAATCACCGCCAGAGATGACACCATAGCTCCAGTTAAGTGCGTTAGTAGTGTGGCGTTGGCCCGTGCGTGACTCGTCGAGTACTCGTACAAAGTACTCGTACAGGGCTGGCGCGGGCAGGCTGGAAGCTCTGCTCCGACTGAGCGCGGGAGTCGCAAATTTCACCAATAGAAAAGGCGCGGATATATAAGAATATAAACTGCGAGCAGGTGTTTTAAGGCTGAGCTGGAGAAGAATTTGGTTTTCATATGCAAAGAGAAGTCGCATCGGCCGTTGGCAACTTTATGTATGGCCAATGTGGAGCGCCATCTGTGCAGGTCGAAAGCTTCAACGGCATGGATGATTGGCAGGCGCCAGGCGAATGGCACAGTGGCAGGATCAAGTCGGTAATGGGACTCGATGGAACCTGGCCACTTACGCTCTTCCAACATGTTTAATCAATCGATCGTAGTTAGCAACGAGTCCCAAGGCTTGCGTCCCCCGACGTCTTGTGAACCGCCCCGCAGCCGCACTGGAGCCGCCCTGGAGCAGCACCGCTGGCGCGCTTTAGTGGGCGGGAAGGCGGCTCTAGCGCGTCGCAGGTCGGAACAGCGCTAAACGCCTGCTGCAGCATCAACGCGCGACGAATCCATTTACACGCTCCGCGTCGACGACACGAGCGCGTCGACGGCATCCCATCCCATCTCCACTCCCAGCCTCGACCTCAACCACGGCATCCTCCACCGCTTGCCTTGAATCTTTTTTTTTTTTCGTGTTCTCTTGTTTCTCGTTTCTCGTTTCTCGTTTCTCATTGCTCGTGGTACATTTGTTTTGCCT
>JALHCF010000012.1:0-115547 GCA_024341135.1 Tolypocladium album
CCCCCCCCTTTTTTTTTTATCTTGAGACATATTTAGGGACGGCTATCACAGTTGTAGGAAAAGGTTTGGCGGAGCCAGCAGCTGTTTATCTAGATTTGTTCCATCGAGTATAGGTTCGGAAGGCGGGCGCTTAGGACGTAATCAGGTACATAAAAGCCCTGTCGTACAAGCGCTGTCAGATGAGACACTCGCAACTCATTTTAGATAGTCATCACCCCGACGGACCCTACACAAGACTATGTATCCGGTGATGCCACTAGAGCATAGCAATTGACCTGGGGGAAGATCTCAATTTGTAGGATCTTTTAGAATCTGGAGTCAACTCAAGTTTCGTTCGAATCGGTGGACAAGCCTGATATCTCGAACCCTACATTGAGAAGACGCTTTCCTCCACGATCTACATCTATATTCAAAGGAATACATCAAGCTTGCAAAGTCAATATTTGGAAATATCGGGCCAAACTCGGACGTTATCGAAACGCATGTATTTTCTGTCCCGATCCGTGCACGGGAAAGGCATGCGTTTCGTCTGTAGAACTTACGCCTTCGCTGACTTATTGAAGAATCAACACGTTCAGAAGCAATGAACCAACACACACGTTAGACGAGCCCGCGTAAGTTATCTTCAATAAGACCACGAAGCAAAAGAAGCTGTAGGGGCAAGAAAGCAACCACAAATACGGGAGTGAAACCCAGAGCCCCTATGTTAATTCTCAAGAATATAAACAGAAAAAGAAACATCCATTCTTAAGGCTTGTCCGCTTCTTAAATGTCCAGGAGTCGTCCAGGTCTCAAAGTCTAACGAAGTACATCGTTAAGATCCCAATATATGCCTTGCCATCCACTCATTCAAACCGACCGTGTATTGTCCCGAGGCCAAGTTTGATACAGCCAAGAGATCGAGAGGATCGATTTATCGGCAACTGTCGTTGTGGCCCGAGTCGTTATCCTGGCAGCCATTGTCGCAATGTTTCTCCCAAGTGATGACACCATGCTGACCGCCTTCGCACCTGAAGATGCTGTTGTCGCTAACGGTCTTGTCGTTATTCCTGTTCGCGCACAGAATTGCCTGTTCAATCTTGCCTGTTCAATCTGTCCGCCATAGTGTCCTGGGCAATGTCAATTGTCAAATCTCAGAGCTCTTCTGGAGGCATGATGGTACACTTTCTCATCAGGCTAGTTCCGCAGTATAAGAACCCCGCCTCGCCGACAACAGAAACAGCCAACATGGCGAGGGAGATTAAAGTGGACTTGAATATGATGGATGTCGTGTTCCTTGAAGTAGGAGGATGTTTGTAAAATGATGAGTGCTGGTTGAGTGGATGATCTGAACAATTTGGGGGGAGAGCATGGATCATATATAGTATTTGCCCTTGGAGTCTGCGACTGATAAAACTACATGTACGCAGTTGGCTCCGAGGCTCAGACATTTAGTACTCCCCTATTGACCCAGGCAGGTTTTCGTACAAACTTGCATGAAACTCACTGAAGGGAAGGTAGCAAACACCGAGATCCATGTATGTGTTAACGCCAACCCTAGGGGTCGAGCGGGGCCGCTCCGAGTGCCGCTCGGTACCATAGCGCTGAATCGCTGATGCCTGCCGCCTGCCTAACCTTAATTAACCCCACATGCCTGACGTCTTTTGTCTCAACTGCGGTGCCTTCCAACACCACCTCGTACATCCATCGTCCTCAGGCCTCTTCAACCTCGCCAACCTCGTCACATCACAGCACCACATAAAGGCCGGCCCGGCCACCCCTCTTGCCCGCCATGCAAGGCTTCAACATGGGCCGGTACGTGCCCCCGGACGTCGAGGGCACGACCACCGGCAACAAGCTGCACAACAAGCGCCCGTCGTCGACGCCCACGGTGCGCTTCGAGATGCCCTTCGCCGTGTGGTGCGCCTCGTGCCCCAAGCCCACCATCATCGGCCAGGGCGTGCGCTTCAACGCCGAGAAGCGCCGCGTCGGCGCCTACTACACCACGCCCATCTGGAGCTTCCGCATGCGCCACGCCGACTGCGGCGGCGCCCTCGAGATCCAGACGGACCCGCGCAACACGGCCTACCGCGTCGTCAGCGGCGGCACCAAGCGCGACGTGGGCGAGGACCGCCCCCGCGACGGCGACGCCGTCCTCCTGTCCGACGCGGAGCGCGACGCCCTGCGCAGCAACGCCTTCGCGAGCCTCGAGAAGACCATCGCGGACCGCGAGCAGCTGCGGCAGGCCACCGAGCGCATCGACGACCTCGTGGAGGCGTCGGCGCGACACTGGGACGACCCCTATGCGCAGAACCAGCGGCTACGGAAGGCTTTCCGCGCGGGTCGGAAGGAACGGGAGCGCGACGCTGCGGCGGCAGACGAGCTGAGAGACAGGATGAGCCTGGGCATCGACCTGCTGCCGGCGACGGAAGACGATGCCAAGCGCGCTGCCTTGGTGGACTTTGGTCCGCCGGACGAATCCAGCGACAGAGCTCTCTCGAAGCCTCTTTTCGGGATCGCCAAGAAAGAGCCTCAACGCCCAGCTGGAAAGCTCAAGGCGGAGAAGGAAGCGTCACGGCGGAAGGAAACCTTCACCTCGGAGCTGATGACAAACACTCGCACCGCGCAAGATCCGTTTCTCCAGAAGAGAGAAGCGAGGGTCCCTGCGAGGCTGCCCGGCGTCAAGAGGAAAAGGAAAGCATCTGCCGAGGCCGGTTCCTCCCCGGCACGGGTCCAGCCGCAGCCCCCAGAAGCCGGCGCGGTCGCCTCGTCGGGTCCGAACGTGTTGGTGCAGTATGACTCTGATTAATGTTTTTACGGCATAGCGTCTTAGATACCCAGCTGGTGCATCCAGTGAATGACTTTTGGGCATTCAATCTATCTGGTTGCCTCATAGAATGAAGTAGGGACATTCCGCCCTTTCGGAACCTGACGTTCCCTCTGATGCAATCGCAGCACCATCCAAAGGCGCATGCAACGTTGCCCACCGCATCACCTCTGCCTTTCCATCCAGACACAATTACCGATGTAGACCACAATGAAAAAAAACAAAACAGGACCTATCGAGCTTATGCAACTCCTCCCGGTGTATAGACACGGAGCTCCTTGCCGTCATGACCAATCCGACGCCGTCCAATGAAATACAGATCTAGCTCCCCACGCAATGGGATGTGCCGTTATACGTCGTCCATCTGGCCGGCGGGCTCTTCGTCGTCGTCATCGTTGAAGCTGGCCACCGACGACATGTCATCGTCGTCCTCGCTCTCGGCTCCGGCCTCGTCCGCGGCATCTTTTGTGGCGTATTTTTGGACGTACTCTGTCTCCCGCGTCAGTTCTGGGTGTGCGTACAGAATTCACGAGCACCAACCCTTGACCTTGGCCTCGTAGCTCTTCGGCTCCCGAATGAGCAAGGCCGCTGCTTCCCCGTTGAGGGGGTCCGTCGGATTCGGGTACCTGAGGAGCTGCGGGAGGAAAACCTCAAAGATGTTGATCATGTCGAACATCGGGGACCATGTTTGGTTTATGACGTCCAGGCAGACGGAGCCAGACCTACAACGCATCAGCACGGTGCTACTGCTTCCGCCTGCAGCGTCTAGCCTTGGGACCTCACAGCTCGTCGATGTTGGGGTGGAAGATGCGGTTGACGAAGCCGATGCTCGGGCTCTTATACGGGTAACTATCCGGTAGCTCAACGTGCACCTTCCAGATGCCGCCTTCAAACGGTGCTAGGGCCAGTCAACAGCCGCCTTCGGCGCGCGGGTTGGGAGCTTACTCTCTGAGGGGCCCTTGAAGCGCACGTAGAATTCTTGCCTGGTCGTTCGATAAGGATGGGGTCGGGACTGGGCAGTACGAGCAGACGAGGGCTTACACTGCGACTCGTGAGTACGGGTGGCAGACCGGGACCAGGGCTCGTCTTACTATTGTCGTGGACCAGAGTCACCTCGTAGTCGCTCATGAGCCTGCTGTCGTTAGTCGTGGGTCTCCGCGTCGTCGGGGTTTCCGTCGTACATCCTGCAATGACGTTAGCATCGACGGCACTGGCGGCCGGGATTGCTGATCCCTACTTCATGACCTAAGCGACAGGACTGTCAGCATCAAATACACCGGCGTGCTCATCTAGGGCCGCAGTCCAGCTGGCACTCACATCAGTCTCTATTCTGCGGCGTGGGCTGCTCATGGTGGCGGTTGCGGGAGTGGGGTGTTGCGCGATCCAGAGAGGTCCGCAGTCGGACGACGTCAGGGCTCAGCTGGTGGAGCGAGCGCTCGAGTCACGATAAGAACTGGAATCGGGCCAAACAGCTCGGCGGTGGTCGTTGGGTCGATGCTCGGATAACGGTTCAAGAACGCATACGTTGGAGACGGGTGTTGAGGATGCAACGACCAGAGGGGAGGGGAGAGACGGCCTTGACGGTCACTCGCGGGACGATGTGGGGAGCAGTGATGGGCTGCTGTCACGCGGGGTGGGAGGTGTCAGCGAATCAGTCCTCAACGCTTGTCCCGAAAAATTAGCGGGCGCATATGCATGACACTGCTTGGGGCGTTCTCAGCTCCCGTTCTTTCTCGGACCCTCCGCTCCCTTCTTCCCCCCCCCCTCGGCCCGGCCACCTACACTTGACGGCAGGGGATCCGTTAAGCTCTACGATGGGGGCTCGTATTGCTCATGCTGTGTGGGATCCGGATCCGGGCGTGTGTCTGTCCTCTTTGGGTTGTCACACTCATTACAGCATAAATGCAATCTTCCTATACCTTTTTCCAGCCTTTGGCCAGAACTTTGCCTTACTCGTGCCGCGTTGTTTATCAAGCGAGCTGCAGAACGGGCGCGCTGCATTAAAGTGCACGCCCGCAGTGCCTTGCTGGCCTTCGTGGCTGCGGGCTTCAACGCTCGAAGAGCTCAATCACGTGTGGCCCCCATTTTTCAAAAGGGGTGGAGAAAGCTTTTAGCCACTGTTGCTCGTAGCATGAGCTCTCTGAAGGTATTTTGTAATTGAGGTACCTTATATATTAGGATAAAGCTGTAGTATAATATAGAGAATTATCTCTCGTGGTAGTAATAGCCTAACTAATTTCTACCGATTAGGTTACCTGCAATGCTATTACGCTCGTAATACCGTTGCGCTTGTAATGCTGTTAAATTACCCGTCATACTATTGATTTGACCGTAATACTATTGTGCCTGTCATGCTATTGCGCTTGTAACCCTATTGCGCCCCGAAGGCTATTAGGGTGCCCATAATACTATTGGACTGCTCGTAATACTATTGCGCTTGTAATGCTTGTGATATTATTGAGCTAGTATGGCGCGCCTTCCTTCCTCCGTGATACTACTTTCCTTCTTGTAAGAAGACAAACAATTGACCTTCTAGTATTCCTCCCTAGTAGCCGTGAACTTACGTATCTGGTAATGCGTAGACTTGTAACCTCGTAAGCTACTCGTTCAATCCGTAATTGTGACTTCTCTTTTATTTAAACCCGTAATTTAGTACGTATTCTTTCTTATATTTACTTACCTACGCCAGCCGCCGCTAGCCATCAACTAGGTAGTCAGAAAGTATCGCGCCAGCTACGCGCTTTTCTTTTTTGGCGTGCGAGAGCTTAACGGACCGGGCTTCAGAATGGACCGGGCTTCAGAATAAGTGTTAAAAATGGAAAATGGAACTATTTTTAGCCTGAAGTGCTCACACAAGTCCTTCTGACGAGAAACCCTGTTGCACGCTCAATGGCTACCCTGGCCCCTGTCAAAAAACAGTGGACGCAACCGTAGGTAGTCAACACAACCGCCGGGAGCTTGAACCCTTGTTTGCCTCTGCCTTCACGCCAACCAATCATCAACACCTTTCAACTTACGCGACGATAGCCAGGCAAGCGGAACACCATGACGGATCAAACTCGATCAAACATGATCGAGGATAATCCTATTGAGATAAGCCTGGATAGCTACCGTGTCGCGTTCAACTCGATCTGTGACAATAGAAGCACAGGGCGCTCGTCAGCAGCCATCGATCAGCTGGCTTATGATGGTACTACATCCTGACCGATTCTGCTAAGATGCACTTCTCTAATCGGCACGATAGACTTGCAGATCCTCACAATCTTCCTTCTTAACACGCTCCAGGGCCTTCCAGTCGCTGGCCTACTGGGTTCGACGAAGAGTAGCGGTACCCTTCGAGACGACGTCCAGAAACTTCTTCCAGCTGTTACGTTAGCTAAATCCTTCCACTTCGACTTCGACCGTGTCAAACCTCTCCTCAAGGAAGCGCTTGCTGAAAAGCCTCGGGACCTATTGATCTGTGATCTTGTGTCTAATGCCGCCGTCGAGCGCACCATCGTCACATCCGGCGGCGAGCGGTATATCGAGATCAACCGAGGTGGTCAGACAGAGCGACTCATCATCGACAAGCTTTTGAAGCGTGCGCCTTGCATTGCCGGTCGGGCGACAACATGTTGGAAAGCCCATCGCAAAGACGACCCACAGACGCCAGTCGTTATCAAGGACTCGTGGCAGTACACGGACCGAGACGAAGAGGGTTTGCTTCTCCAAGAAGCGACTACGCAAGGCGTTATCACCATTACCCGATACTACCACTACGAGACCGTTCGAGTCCGCGGTATGGATGACGACGTCCAGAATAGTGTCCGAAGGGGACTAGACGTCACGAGAGCTACGTATTATCGACCAGGACGCGCGATGTTGCCGTCAAGTGCGAGCCCGTCCAGTGTTTCGCCCACAGGGCAAAGCATCAGCGCTGGCGTAAAGCGATCGTCCGGCGACACCGACGCCGTTCTGCGGCCGAGCAAGCGAACCTGTTCAGAATCCCTAGTAAAGGCAAGCATCGAAGCTCCGCTAAACTGGGCGGGTCATTCTACGCGACTATGGGAAGCCGATCTACGAGGCAAGCTCCCGCGTGCTTCTGCTTACCGCGCTAGAAGTCTGCATCGCAGGGCATGAATCCTTACAAAATGCTGGCCTTCTTCACAGAGACATCTTGATTAACAACCTCATGATCAATGAAGACGGCGGCAACCCCTGCCGACGAGGTTTCCTGACCGACCTTGATCTCGCTATCAGAGAGCAACGAGTCGGCAACTCTGGAGCAAAAGGGAAGACTGGCACGTGGGCATTCATGGCTATAGGAATCTTGGAGGGCGATAAACACTCTTTCATGCACGATCTGGAGTTGTTTTTCTGGGTGCTCTTCTGGATTTGCATTCACTACCAAGGACCAAATAAGGGTACCCTGGTAGTCGAACTATTTGACAAGTGGAATTACCACGGTAAGGCAGAGTTGGCAGATCATAAATTGGGCGTGGTGGCCCATGAACGGCAATTTCTCAATCGGGTGGGCGAGTTCTTTACCCCATATTTCAAGCCTCTAGCTCCGTGGGTAAATAAGCTGCGGCGGGAGCTGTTTCTAGGGGGTGCGCCGTGGCGAGACAGAGAAGATCCTGGGCTGTATACTCGTGTGCAGCAGATCCTTCGGGATGCCCAGAGGGACCCGAAAGTAATGGAAGAGTAGCATCATAGTATATTCACGTTGTTTCTCATATACGGGCAGCCAGGCTCGGGTCGGCGTGGCCAGGGCAGGGGCAGGGGCAAGGGCCAAGCTGCGAGTCGATTCCAGCGCGGTACAGTAGAGTTCATGTACTCCGTAGAGCGCCCGGACAGAAATTAATAGAAAATCATAGGCACGGCAGTCCCTCCGCTTGGTGGCGTACCGCTACGAAACCTACAAGTAGTCGCCTTTAGTTGATCGAGTCGAATACCAACTTTGCATGCCGCTTTTGGGCAAGCTCATTCCTCGCGGAGGGCGAAGTCGTCGCCCGAGCACCGGCGTTGTCCGAATCGCTCGATGTGGGCCCGGATCGACTCGAAGGTCAGCGTCCCGGAGGCTACCTCCGAACCGGCGCGATATGCCGCCCATGCGTCGAAGGCGACGCTGCCCAGCATAGCCCCCAGGAGCGGCCGGAGTAGCGACTCGCGCGACGCGAGGTACTGCTGGTGACAGACGGAAGAGGCGTGGACCAGGCCTCTAAGCTCGTCGAGGCCCAGCCACGCGAGCAGGTGGTATCGCAGCTATGGCGGAAGAGACTCGACGCGCGCGCGGGGGAGACTGCTTCGTCGAGGTGGCCGGTAACGACGAGCCTGCTTCCCGCGCGGCCGCGGCAGCCTCGACAGGGTCTCGTGTCGACGACGGCGATAGCGATAAGGGGAGTCAGGGTGTAACTAGAGACGAGGGCAACGTCCGTCGACGTAAAGCTCCATTCGGCCAACGATATGCGAACAACGCACAGAGCGGCCCAGTGCAGGGTTCGGCAGAGACGATAGAGGAAATATGATTAACGGGAAGTCATAGCATGGTATGGCTAGTTATAGCATGGCTATCGAGGATGCCTTGTCGTTTTTGGGAAGGAGGAAATGTGAGTATGGGCGTGGGTAGTAGGGCGATATCCTGTCGTGGCCTGACAGCCGCCGAGCAAACGGCTCACGATGCTCACTGCTCGCCTAATCCCCACGTGTTCGTTGCCGGCCGACGACACGTTTCTAAGCTCCGTTTGGCGATAGACGGCACAGACGGCCGACGCGGACGTAGCCGATACCTGCTCCTAGACGACAAACCATTCCGTAGATATCCTCATGATGGGTTTCTTTTCCTGGCTTCGTGCGAGCCCAGCCCGGCGTTTAGGCCCGACCCAACACCCAATAGCGCAATGCAAACGCCGTACACATGCATCTCTCCTTGCACCCAACGGCCCCTCACTGCCTTTTTCTTGCTCGAGCAAAAGCGCGTACCCAGTCATTCTTCGAATACCTACCTGGTACCTAGTTAACTAAGGTACAGTGGGGGTCCCTACTGAATTCGGCAACGGCAGCACAGGAAGCTGGCCTCCCATTGGTCGCTCCATGCTGGGACACGCCGGGTTTAGACTTCATTGACTCTATCGCAATGGTTATCGTCATAAGGGCACGCAAGACAACCCCGCACGGCGGGCGATTGCGAGTCTACGCCCGGGCCGACCTCGAGGAAGGAAACGGCCCTGCATGGCATGGTCATCGTCGGTGGTAAGCCGGGTCGCGTTGTCACTGTTGTGTCCCCGGCAGTCGATGGCCCACTTTTCTTTCACTCCCTGACGAGTTTGGCAGCAGGCATCGCAGTCACTGCGGCGCAGTGACCGCGCCAACGGCCCGCCACCAGCCATGGTACGGCCCGGGCCCGAGGAGCAGCTCAGGCCGACAAAAGGCTAGCCAGGCCAACCAAGCTCAGGCTCCCGTGGAAGACGGAGTGTATGCATCTTGTTCGGAACACGGGAGTCGGCGTCTTTCATGAAGCCAGTGCCTCGCCTTGGTCTGGGGGATCCCGTGATGATACATGTACCCCCATACACAGTGGCACACATGCAAACGCCGTACACATTCATCTCTCCTTGCACCCAACGCCCCCCACTCTCTTCGCTTGCTCAATTCCGCTTCCCTCCCTCTTCAACTTTAAACACACCACCCAGCGGCAGGTTGTGGCCGTAAAGCGTTTGGTCCTTAGTGTAAGCCCGAGCCACGGCCCCGACAAAGTCGTGCTTGATGTTCCCCGGCACGTTCAGCAACATATTCTACTCGGGTTCAACTTGAAAGGGTAGCGCTGTAGCGCTGCATCGGCTCGACGAGAGAAAGCTCCATCAGAACTAAGTATGGTTGTGAAAGTAGCTGTACCCTAAAAATTGGATCTTAGTACATGTATTGTGACTGCCCGCGTGGACTTAGCTAACTCACCTGACCTTGCTTGATGTCGTGCCCTGCTGGATGGCCATGGCCATGGCCGGCGACGAGGCTGTAGCCTCCGCCTATCCCATCGTCGACGACCGCCCGAGCGTCCCCGCGCGTAGCGGTACGACTTCTCGGATCCTATAGTAGCGCCAATGGTAGGACTATTCATGACCAACGCTGATCGGCGGTTCGGCGGATATAAGCTAGCCTCGCCTCCCTGCCCGAGTCAAGGCCATTCAGCATAGCGCAACGCGGTTCTCCCTTAGGCAGAGGCCGCTTAGCACCACGCATTTATTCATCGAATAGAGGCAATTCGGAACGGCACCCCACCGTACTTGTACTGTATTATTCTTTCGACCCAAGCTCCCACTATGCAGACCGGTAACAACTTCCAACGGGTCTGTACTCCCCGGTCCCTCCTCCACCTTTGGCCTTAATGGAAACCTACTGGTCTCGGCGTTTACACCCAACGGCTTAGTGTTCTCAGGTGTGTGAGCCCTGGATATTCATCTGGCAACTCAGGTTTCGGTGCTCGACATTTAAGGCAAAGACATTTAATCAGCCGCGGCCGAAGAATTATTTTCGAGCAGCCCACTTGGAGTCATAGCGAGACTTGGATATGTACTTAACTTGGCTGCTGCAATGCGGCAATATTTCCTTCTGAGCAGGGCCTGGCCCTGCTAGAACTTTTCAATCACGACGACATCGGCCCTGCAAAGTGCGTGACGAAGCTACGCTACTAATGAGCGACGCCGTGGCTAAAGTTAACTTGGGGGAGGCTGGTCGGCTTTTCGCTCGAGTACCTAAAATAGAGTTCGTTAACTCCAAGACCCTTGGCCGTCCACGCGACAGTGCAAATGCTGATGCCGGGGTGGATAGGCGCCGGCACCGTTATTGGTCCTAACAGCCATGTCAAGATGAGTGGCCGCCTTTACCAACTCCGACAAAATTGTGGTCTGGAAACTTAAATGTTTGGGGTCATGATGAGTGAATCCTTGCAACGAGTTGATGTACTTATGTCTTACTTTTGCGTCATTGTTGTGGAGGAGCAGCGGTCTAACCTATCGTGTATTGCCTGGGAAAAAGAGTACATAATGATAGACCACGTTCCAGATCATCAATGTCCCTGATGCAACCGGGTACGGCAGATAAAAATCCCTCTAAGGATACCTTCGCGCTCTTTGCTGTGACTCTCCACCGATAGGGTTGAGATTATGCTTGGTACATAACGAGGCTACGCGACAGAATTGCTTGCTTTATGCAGTGGCGCAATTCGTTTTGTGGCGTGAACATTGTCTTACTGGCGTAAGAGCCCAATAATATCTTTGAATCGACCGTGAGAGACCGACGGCACACACATCCATACCTCGCCGTTGCCCAGGGAGCTACAGTCACTCGTTTTCGTCGTTCCCTTGTTTAAACGCCTAACATGTAACGTTACATAATGGAGAAGTACACGGGCGCGTATGTTGATGAAAATTTGTATGTTGTCCAGCCAGCACCAAGGTTTCTGGCGATCCCTAGGTTGGCGAATGAGGATCCATCAGATTGGCAGTCCACCTGAATGTTACAGCCTCCAGGGTCGGGTTTTCTCAGCCTACAATGCGACAACCCAATTGCCACAATGGTTACTCTCTGGCCAAAACGAACAACTTGCGTGATCACTCACAGTTCGCTTGGTCCTTGTCCGATCACAACACATTTGGGAGGCAGGAGAGGTCACGAGGACATATGGTACAGATTAATACCGAACTTTCTGGTCTCGTGTTTAAAGTATAGCGCCTTTAGGAGCAGCTGATTTTCATGCGAAAGCTCAGCGTCGCGACTATAAAGTACCGTAGCATCGCCCATGGAAGATTGCCACTCAACTGATGGATCTCGCTACACCACCAAGCCAAGACATTCCACATTCCACGCTTCTTTTAACCTTAAGAAATTTACAATGTCTGAGCCTAAGTTTTTCATTGGAATCGCTCGAGGAAGCCACTCGGGTCACCACGCCGACATGGTAGCCACACACAATGTGGCTGCTAGTATGGCGAAATCCAACCTTGTGGATGGACTCCTTTTGAGACCAACAACCGGTGTTGTAACCTACGGGGATATCAATAAGATAGGGAAGGGAAACAAAAACTACTCGTTTGATGGCGAGGAAAAAGTCGAATTCTCTGATGAACAATCCAAAAATGACAGACACAAGTGGACAGGCACCGTGACAGCCAAGGTTAGGGCAGGTTTCACAGTCGATACAGACTAGCAATCCTTCTTGCCGGTTAGTCTTGTAAAAGTTCCGTCTTGTCAGTATAGTCCACAATATTATCACGTATTCCTTAGGAATAGCTACTCAGCGTAAATAATCCAATGCCGCTGTGAAACCGTCAATGTGGTCCAGGATCAACCATGCCCCGGGCGGCACCTGCGATTTCCTTTACGTGACCCCAAGTACTTTAATGCAACTCACAGTCAGAGTTTCCTCTCGGGAAAGGGGACGAATTTGCGGCTGAGAGCGGGCAAAAGCTTGATGCTGACGCTTGTGCAAGCCACCACGTTCGATACACAATTTGGGGAGCGCTGCAAAGCTCTCAGTAAAGTACCAGATTGGGCTGCACGAAGTCAAGAATATTAAGGATGGTGCTCAAGGTGTATGGCAAGTAGATTGAAATTCTGGCGTTGAGCTTTGATAAGAATGGCGTTAAAAGTTTCGTGGCAAGTAGATTGGAATTCCGAAGTTGAGCTGTAAAGATGGCGTTAAAGATTTCGTTGCAAGCAGCTGAAAGAAGCTTAATGGTTGCGCTACGACAATTATGACGTCACGAAGCTAGCGGTACACGCCCAGGACAGCACGCCTTCACATAAAGCCAGAGCAAAGGACACCATTCCGTGGCTCGCGGGCATGTTAAACGACAGCAAACCTTTTATCTGTGCAAGTCAAGTCAATATCATGAAGTTCTCAGTTGATACTCTGGCTCAATGCCTTCTGTGTTTGCCTGGGGCTCTTGCCTGGGGCGGTAAGCAGAAATCCATGGCTGTCAGTGCCGCGGAGGATGTCCTAACAATCAAAATCAGATCTCGGTCATCACACGACGGGGTACCTGGCAAGCCATTTCATCTCAAGCTCAGCTGATGCGTACTTTAAAGACCTGCTTAAGGCTACGGGTGATGACTATCTCGCTTATGTCTCCACGTTCGCCGACAAGTACAAGTTTACACATGAAGGTGCCTTCACGAGAACTTTCCATTTTATCGACGCCCACGATAACCCGTCGTCGTCATGCAACGTTAATTACGTGCGTGACTGCAAGCGCACAGGCTGCGTTGTCAGCGCGCTGGCCAATTACACACAGCAGTCAGTCGACCACAAGCTGGCCCAGTCTGACCGTGCGCTGGCCGCTAAGCTCCTCATCCACTTCATTGGCGATCTCCATCAGCCGCTACATAATGAGGATGCATTCAAGGGAGGCAATGGTATACCTGTAAATTGGGACGGTCGTCAGCATAACCTTCACGAAGTATGGGACGCCGAAATTATCAAAAAGTTGACGGAGGATATGAGCGGAGACGTGGCCCAGCAGTGGGCGGAGGAACTAGCAACCAAAATCACAAAGGGCAAGTTCGCAGGCGATTCACAGGAATGGCTGAAGGACTTCGACTTGAACGATCCTGATGGAACTGCTATGATCTGGTCAGCAGAGGCGAACAATCTGGTGTGCACGACTGGTAAGAGTTTCAACTATGCCCTGCTTTCTTAACTCGGAGTTCTGACATCTATTCCTACCAGTCTTGCCCCAGGGACCTAAAGATATTGCCTATAAAGAACTAGGCAACGACGGCTACCATCATTATTACGGCAAGGCGTCCGCGGTCGTTGAGGAGCAGATCGCTCGGGCTGGTGTTCGGATGGCCGCCTGGCTAGATGCAATTGCCAAGGAGCATAAAACAAGAATATCCGGATGTGGCCTGAGAGCTGAAGAGCTCTAGAATTTGCCGCAGCTTGCAAGAGCCCAGCAACTATCCTCTTTAGGTCGGTCTCGCGATATGCGGACATTACTTCCGTCGTGCTTTGCAAATGACAGGTGGTGTGCACAGCTGTTGAAAAACGTTTTGGTCGTCTATATATATATCAGTCTAAGGAATTCGACTTATTGTACGGAGTAATCACAGTGGTATTTTTAAGATAATGTATTCGCATTTGGGTTAAGGAATGGTTTGAATGGTTACCTGGCGCAACAGGGGATAATTAGGCCAGATCTCTTGACAGCTATTCTGAATGGCATTACGGCTGAGCCCCAGGGCCCAGGCGGGGACGGCGTCCAGACCAGACTGGTCGAGAGATGGAAATTATTGGAGGTCTCGTATTTAAGCACCTTTCACAACAACCAGTTCTTGGAAGCCTACAACGATGTTTTTGCCACGGGCCACAATGCAATCCAGGGCGCATTTTAGTGTATTCTCTCTGTGCTGCTCTCATTTCCATGAGTGCCGAGCCAAGGCAGACACGACACCCATAGGCTCAGGTTCAGGAAGCCAGGGGGACCACCATAATGCCTAGCTAGTGACATCAATACATCCTCAAAATGTAGTCATTCATTCTCGCAACGACATGAAAAGGATTCTGCTTCAGACGCCCCAAATTCTATCTGAAACTTTAGGGGGCGTACAGATTCGTGTGACTGATGTTGGAATGTATGTTCAGCAAGCGAAGCCTAATGGGTGGCGCGGGCCTTTGCTCCACTGGAATTCATGAACGTTAGGCGCCGCCTCGGGCGCCGTTCTACTCCACACTATCCGGAAAATTGGCGTTCAACATGCAGACTGAACTGCGAGCTGATTAACTTACAATAGTACGGCTGGAAAACACCAGACTCGGCTCAACTGTATGCGTTAACGCTGATTTATGTGTCAGAACATCAAGCAGGGTGGAATTCTACACCACTCTACAAACTCAACTCGCAATTGCATCCCTCTCTTCTCTGTTCTTCATTGACCATCAAGCCCATCATGGCGCAAACAGCACGAAAGGAAGCAAGCTACAAACGTATCATCCTCTGCGTTGACGGCACTTGGCTTGCATCCGACGTTGGTAACAAATCCGCGCCTTCGAACGTTGCCTTGTTGGCTCGAGCAATCGCACCGAGCGGCCTTGATGCCGCCGGAAATGCCGTAAAGCAAATCGTATACTATCACTCTGGACTTGGGAGCAGGGATCTCCCATTACAGAAAGCTCTCTACGGTAGGTACCTCTGCGTTATTGCATTCCGTAGCAGACGACCAGGATTCTGACAGGTGACAGGTGGCGTCGGTTGGGGGCTTGATGACGACGTGTGTCAAACATATGACTTCGTTTCCAATAACTACGAACCAGGTGACGAGCTGTTCTTCTTCGGGTTCTCACGTGGTGCATTCACTGTCCGCTCAGCGGCAAATCTTGTCTGTGAGGTTGGGGTACTCTCCGCCGTACGGATGTCGCATTTCGCAGAGATGTGGGCCGCGTATTGCGGTAATACGAGCGGCAATGATTTTAGGAAATCGACGTGGTATCTTGAAAACAAAGAAAAATTGGGGCTGAGGGATGTCAGGGTCAAGGTAGTAGGCGTTTGGGACACCGTGGGAGCGTTGGTACGTGTGGCAACATCTTGACAGTGACAGTCCCGCTAACCATGCCCAGGGAATCCCAGAATGGCCAGTGGTGAGCTGGGCTGCGAAAGTCGGTTTCCCAGTCAATAAGCAATATGCTTTTCACAATACTAATGTGTCAAGGGGTGAGCCCTACATCAACAAGTAACGAGGCTGGTCCTAGGTGCAGAGTTAACTGATCATGATCTTAGATATGGACTATGCTTTCCAAGCCCTCGCTATTGACGAAACGCGTTTGACCTTCCCGCCCACCGTCTGGCACGGGACGATTGAAGGCCCTGCTAAAGAACTACAACAATGCTGGTTTCCTGGTGTGCATCGAGATCTCGGTGGTATAGAAGGACAGGATCCGGATGCCTCCCTGGGTGCTCAAGAGATTGGCCATAATGCGTTTGCATGGATGGTAGGCACTTCTGTCCTTTCAGAACTGGTAAAACTGTGCTAACTTGCCCTCTCTGTGCATCAGGTGGATAATCTCTCCGAAATGGTGTCCTTCGAAGAGTCTGCAATCAATACTATAACCGAAGAACATAATCGTGCACTCAACTCAATTCAACCTACTAATAGCTGGGGCTGCGGACCAATGGGTAACAATTTCTCTGGCCTACAAGGAGCATTTTTCAAGCTCTTAGGCACGAAAACTCGAACACCAGGACGGTACCCGCCTGAAACAGAAGACAGCGCTAATGGGGCTACTAATGAGTACTTCCATCCCATTGTGAGAATACGGAAGGAGAGACTGGACTATAATCCAGCGTCCCTAGACGGATTCGATTTGCAAAAATCCTCCAACGATGACGGGTGGAAGTGGATAGGAAACGGCAAACAAGCTATACCAGAATATGTGCTGCGCCCGGAGAAGAAAATGAGTTTACGCTACGAAGAGAATGGAAGGGTGACATATCGTCTTGGCGAGAGTTTGTCTAGGCTAATGTGTCCGAAGGATATCCTGCTGGCATTGGACAAAAGAAATAGTCTGGGTAGTAAAGGCCACGTTAACGGTGTAACTTAGTAGATTATTTTACCTTCGTAAGGCTCTATTGTCCACCACCGGTCTCTTTCCCCAAAAGACTTTTTACATACTTCATCAAATGCCTTCACTCGGCTTCTACCCTGGGCACAGAATACATAGGAATCTGGAGGAAGATAGAGCATGGGAGTCGCCTCATCACTCTTCAAGTTTTGAGGCCTTAACCCTGATTGCGTGAGCGCTGCAGACAGCACATCGGGGCTGATATTTCCGAAGATTCTGTGCCTGGGGTTTGCTCTGTCACATCCTTCCTGCAGAAATATTCTCCTTAGATATTTTACTCTGTCTATGTTAATGCTGTTGTCGTAGTCGGGAGAGAAAAGAAGACAGGCAATGGGTACACGAACGACGCCGCGCAGCTTAGCCGCCCTCTCTCCTGTGAGGATGCGCGACTGTGTTTCGAGAGCACGCGCAGCCATTTTGTGCGGAGTCCTGGAATAACGGCGATGCATATTTGTTGCTGCAAATGTCGTGATTCTTATTGCCTATGCAGCGCTTCTAAAGGCATGGCCATCCCCTTAGGCTCTTTTCAGAAACGGACGGAATTACCCACACTCTTTCTACCTGTACTATTTTCGGAATGAGGGGTACAAGGGGTGGTATTGGAGCGAGGAGGGGCGCTTGGCCAGCTCCATATACTGGCAAACGTCCAACACTCTACCTATGTCCTTTTTCCTCTTCTTCTACCTTCAAGTTCCATCACTATGAATAAGCACACTCGGCCTTGTACGCTAGAGTCTCTCAATACCGACGTTCTCATTGCAATTTTAGCCGCATGCGACTCTTTTAGCGACCTTGCCTCCTTTATCCGTGCGTCGCCGACCTTGCTTCATGCTTTTCTCTCCGCCAAGGCCGCCGTGCTCTTGCACGTCGTCAGCAACATTCTCGGGCCTGCAACTCGAGACGCTGCCTTACTCGCACAAACCTCGCAATTCGTATGCGAGGACGGGGAGGACTGGCCGGACCACGACCGCAAAGTCGACGCAGCAGTCCAAGACTATAGAGCTCGCTTGCGTGTCGCCAGCGCGCCATGGGTGAGGACGCTAGATGCCGACACTGCAGTTGCCATGACCCACGTCACCCAGCTCGCCCAATTCTATGTCGACGCATTCAGCTACTTCCGCTTTCGATATTTCGCGCATAAGCTAGATCTAACTCATTATCCTCAGCCTCGTCTGAGTCGGACCGAACATGGCCGGATTGCACAAGCTATCCTGCGCCGCCAACTGCTCGTGCATTTCCACGGTATTGAACCCCGCGATTATACCCGATTCGTCAGAGCCGTCTTTTCGCTCTTTCACCCATGGGAGTTGGAACAGATCTCGGACATAGACCATTTTCTGGGCCAGCTGTTCTCTTCGCTGGCAGACTACCAGATGAGGATGCGAGGTCCCAATGGCAAGCTTATTGGTGTACGCTTCCCGCAATGGGAGTGGGACTACTCCCCTGACCTCGAGCGATTCGCCATGAAGATAAAGAGTCTTCTCGATGTAGACTTCTATTTAGATAGGTCTCTACATTTAGACAGCTCTCTACTCGACCCGTTATGCCAGTGGTTAGTTTTTTGTGGCCGCATATCCGCAGACAATGCCCTCTATAAGATGTTCGTGGGAAGTCACTACTTTTCAACACCGTCTTCATCACAGAGCAACCAACAACAGGCTAGCGATATCGCCGCCGCCGATATTGGACAAGAAACGAGTACGAGCAGCCAGCCCTGGGCTTGGAAGGATGCGCTTCAAGGACACGAAACATGCAGATGGGGCCGTGACCTGGTAAAAGCACCTCCCCCAGACAGCGCAAACCAACAAGACTACGAAGAGGCGAAGAGTGCACTTGAATCTTGGAGGTGGTTTGGTATGGTATTTTGGGACCGTGAGCGAGCCGAGCAGCTAAAGCAATCGAGCGCTCTCAAGTCGTGCAAGTCTGGCTGGCTCGTACTGTGGCAGGATTGAGACGGAAATGAAGCTACATACATTTAAGAGTACCTATATATGCAGGTAGGTAGTGAAGCTGAGCGTTTCGCTGAATTGAAGCCCCGTAGTGCTTCCTCCCTTGTGACTTTGTGCGACCAAATTAATAATATTGCGGTTACCTCAACATGGCTTGCCTCAATCCTTTTGTTGTTGCATGGATGTACTTCGTGTCATCCACTGGCATATGTACAAGTAGCGGGCAATGGGGATCATGTGGAAAGACGGGCGGCGCCGCCAAGCACCAGCGCGCCCCACAGTCCCACGGCGGAAGATCTGAGCGGCATCCGTGCCGTGGCACACGACTTGGCCCGTGGACTGCAACCCTGTCAAGCCTGTGCTTATCACCATAGAGTTAAAATTATGGAACCGCATTCTCCGTCTTGCACCCTGCTTGAGCGCAAATCGGTTACCGGTACCCCGTACGCTAGCGCGCCTTTTTTCAGGGTTGTTCTTGCTTGGCATAACGAATGGACGTTGTCATCCTTACGCCTCTTTTGGGAAAACGCCGAAGATGTTACGATGCCCTGAGCTCATTGATGTATGCTCGTTGATGTATATTTTGTTTGGATCACATCTTTACAAGGGTGTATTGGATGACGTGGCCTGTATCTATGTACCCTCAAGGTTCTTGACGAGCTCTTGGTGGTCTCCTGGTGGATTGGACGGGTTTGCACAACTACGTGTAGGCCCTTTATACATAAGATGTGGTTCCGTTTGGGCTACTGCGAAATGCTTAAAGGACCTTTCAAATTGATTGACAAACCATTGTCCCGAGGTCCAGCCGCTGCATCTTTGCAGCCTTGCACTACATGTACCTTTGATGTTGCTGATGCCACCTATTAGCCCAACCATTGAAGGCATTGAATTTGCCCCAAACACAATGCACTTCATTTGGGGCCTCGGGCTGGACCTGCATGAGTGGTAAAGGCCATTACTATGCAACCTGCATATTTAGCATAGTGGGAAAGCGGTTCGGCAAGGTGCGAAATCATGGGTGTTGTGACTGTTGTCAAAGGCACGACTGAACTCTCCGCGCCTTTCGCAAAACGTGAACTCTGCGAATACAAAAGTGCCTGTAGCTCCTTCATTCCTGTTGTTTTCTTTTTAGTTGTGGGCAATGATTTACTGCCTCTCAATTACGTTTTCCAAGTTCATTGGTTCGACGGGTCCTCAAGGCGGGTGATAGGTGCATGAAACTGCCTCGAGTTGTGGTTCCTGTGACCATCTCTGTGCTGTATTGCCAACGATGCCGTTTATACAGGGTCATAATCAAGCTGATCTCCGACTGCGCCAACCACGATAGAGTGAGTGGCGCTCTACGAGTACCTGCCTACTGCAAAATCCGAGCGGACAAGGATCATTTGCTTGCAGGTACTCCATACACCGCGAGCAACCGGCAGCCAACTGCTGACGGATCGACAAAAGGTCGTCAACTAAAGAGGGGGAAAACCGCTCAATGTTACCTGTTGGTTGGTTACCTGTTGGTCCTAGTTATCGTCCGTTACGGAGTACTTGCACACCCAAAGCGACCCGCTCATTTGCGCGTGGTAAACCCGGAAATTAATGTGGTGAGCCTGTGCCGCTTCCCCTCATCCAGAGGTGTGATGGAGGTACTCTACACAGGTGCCCATGCCACCTCTGTTGCCAAGCCGTGTGTCCCAGCCCGTTTCGTTCGTTGCGAGCTGTTTCCTTCTTCTAGATCACACACAAGACACGCTTTCATTAGCGCGGAGAATGAGCTTTGACTCTGAAGCTTGATCTATCGCAGCAGAACGCTGACTGCCTCGTTGCTTTTCTCGACGCTCGCTTTGTGGCTGCTGTGGCTGCCGTGGCCCTAATCCCTTTTTTTCCATCGAAATCTTTCGCTATACCGCTTCGAATAAGGCCATAGCCAAAACTCATTGCGCCTGGTTGTTCTCAATTTGTTCTCATCCAGTCTGTTCAACTCAGCATTGGCTCAATCGTCGTCTCATATTAGTTGAATAAACAGATTAGTAGAGAGGCATTATTGCTCTCCTCCTCTTCGTTAAGCTAGCCATTGTCGCCGCTCTTATGCTTTTGAACTATGTGATCTTGTTAAAGCCTTGCTATTAGACTCTCTCTCTCTCTCTCTCCTCTCTCTTTCCCTGGACTTCTCTTCTTCTCTCCTCCTCTTACCGCGAGCAAGGATCTGCTGTAATTTGTTGCTGGTGTTGTGTGACGTTGGGCACCAAGACCCTTTGTTCCCAACAGACCGCTGCGCTCGGCTTTTGATGTGTTCCTGTGCCCTCAACAAAGTGCCCAACGTTATACAGTAGAGGTAGTAATAGCTACGGCTAGGTCCTACTCGTAGCGAGGGGATGAGGGAAGAAAAGAAGAACGGAGAGAGAGAGAGTGAGTTCAAGTCTAATAGCAAGACTTCAATAAGATCACATGGTTCAAAGACACAAGAGCGGTGTAAGGCATTGATGCGAAGAGTAACTTGCTGTGCTGTATTTACTGAAAAACTAAGCTTGCAGAAGAACTTTGTATAGCTAACATGACATGCTTTATAGTAAGTAGCTGCCTTTGGCAGCTGCTGAGAAGTCCATTGTTATTCCACCGTAATTCCTCATAATGTCCATGGAATCAATTGTATGCAGCTGACACGGGGGCTGACGTGTATCAGCCATTCTGCCGAGCCCTTGTGCCGGCTGCGCCGGCACACGGGTTGTGCAATTGAACATGCTTGTACAGCGATGCTCGCATCGTGACAAGCAGCAACATTGGCCAGCTTAACAAAGAGTGGGAGGGCAACAATGCCTCTCCATTAATCTGCGTATTGCTTCTGTAGAATACTGAAGGCATGAGGAAGCATCTGATCCCAGGGATTCCAATGTCCCTTTTATGTCCACAATCCCGGTTTTTTCTTCTTTGGGCCCCATGCCCATGTCCCACGCCTGGGGTCTGTCACCCCGCCCCGACAAAGTATCTACTTGTATGCTATGGGGAGGAAATTGCAACGACCAGAGGGGAGGGGAGAGACGGCCTTGACGGTCACTCGCGGGACGATGTGGGGAGCAGTGATCGGCTTGCCACGCGGGGTGGAGGTGTCAGCGAATCAGTCCTCAACGATTGCCCCGAAAACTTAGCGGACGCATATGCATGACGCTGGGCAGCTTGGAGAGATGGCTTGCAACGATTCCGAAACTGTGCGGATAGACCACAACGTCGCGCTGATTGATCCAAGAGCTAACGAGCAGTAGATGCCGGATGCTTCGTGCGTTCTCCAGCAGCGAAGCAGCACCTCGGACTCGAGAGGCCGCTAAAAATAGCCCCCGAGGTCGTTTGCAGCCGAGCCTGACGGCCCGCGGCGTCTCCATTCCTTCGCGATGAGACATGGGAAAGGCGAGACCGATGCGACAAACCTGCAGGCTCCATCTGAACGGCCGTTGACGCTTGGAGACCACCAACGCCGAGCTTCACCTCGGTGAGCCGAACGCAAGTTCGCGCCGCGCCGACGGGTGTCGCCAGCAACTGCCAGCCATGCAAATGCAAGTGCACACAACCGGACACTTGTCATCGGCTTAGCGGCCTAATAATGTATTACCTCGTAGCCTACATGACGACAGACGTCCACGCGACACCTCGGATGAGACTAACTCAGTTGGACGCCCCCGAGTGCCTCGGCTCAACGCCCCGTCGCCGGCCGTCCGTCCGAACGCTCCGCGTGGCGGCGGCGCCGCTCTACAAGTACGCCACCACAGGGCCCAGCCACCCGCGGTCCAGCGCCCTCGACGGCTGTTGCGCAGCTCCCAAGGGGCGCGGGGCAGGCCTGTGGGGCCCGCGAACGGGCGAGGTGCTCGCATCTGCGCGGTAGCCTCCAGAATGGTCTGCGAAAAAAACACCATCGCAATTTCAGGAGAGACTCATTTCTACAACGTAAAAACCATCATGACGGGTCGCATAAAAGCGCCTCTTCCGCCCCTGATCGCTTACTCCAGATCTTCTCTCCTCATCCACGGGAAGGCACTCGATTGTACCTGAAGTGCACCCCGCCGCTTTTTCTCAAATTTTTTGACCCCTTACGGGCCCATCTTCCCATTGGTTCGTTGGGACATTTGGGTACCTCGCTGAAGCCTGCAGCTGCACTGTTTCACAAGTACCTCGTTGTACGGCGTCCATCACCCCTGTCTCGACAGCAATACATCATGATGCCTCTGGCTGGCTCCATCGCACGATCTTGTGCGCGCCAAATACGGCCGTCACGAGCAGCCGTCAACTCTGCGTCGCCCGCCCGTTTGTTCATGCCCATCTCTGCAGCATGCCAAACGCGATTCAGCTCGCACTCGCCCATGGGCACTCCCCCGGCAAACCCTCGCAAAAAGGTCACCATGGGCACCTTGAGGTCCTTGTATAAGAAGGGTGACCCAATCACCATGCTCACGGCGCACGACTTCCCCAGCGCGCACGTCGCCGACCATGCCGGCATGGAGATGATTCTCGTCGGCGACAGCCTTGCCATGGTTGCGCTCGGCATGGAGGACACCAGCGAGATCCTCCTCGAGGAGATGCTATTGCATTGCCGATCCGTTGCGCGCGCCACGCAGAGTGCATTCACTGTAAGTGTAGATCATCAAGATGCCGAGTGAGGGCAACTAAGGCTGACAGCCACGCTCAAGGTTGGTGATTTGCCTATGGGTAGCTATGAAATCGCCCCAGAGCAGGCGTTGGCCACCGCCATCCGGTTTGTCAAGGAGGGACGAGTCCAGAGCGTCAAGCTCGAGGGCGGCAAGGAGATGGCGCCCACCATTCGCAAGATCACCACCGCCGGCATTCCGGTGCTCGGTCACGTCGGTCTCACTCCTCAGCGGCAGAACGCCCTTGGAGGGTTCCGCGTGCAGGGCAAGACCAGCGACGGCGCGATGAGGCTCCTCGAGGATGCGCTGGCGGTGCAGGAGGCAGGCTGCTATGCCGTCGTGCTGGAGGCGGTTCCCGCCGAGGTTGCCGCGCTGGTGACGCAGAAACTCTCCATCCCGACGATTGGCATCGGTGCCGGTGCGGGCTGTTCGGGCCAGGTCCTTGTCCAGACGGACATGGTCGGCAACTTCCCGCCCGGTAGGTACCTCCCCAAATTCGTGAAGCAATATGGCGATGTATGGGGCGAGGCGAGAAAGGCCATTGAGGCGTACCGCGACGACGTTAAGAGCGGGCAGTACCCTGCGCCAGAGCACACCTATCCAATGTCCGCGGAGGAGCTGAAGGCGTTTGCTGACGCCATCAAGGACGTATGATCGGCAGATGACATGAAAGAGGCGTTAAGGGGCGATCCATTGGTTCCACATGAGCGAGCGATGATTTATAGACATCACGACGGCTGGACAGTATGCGTCGTCTAGCATAGAATAGCGTCTCGAAGACAATAGATGAGGAGGTCCTACCCAAAGGCAGGGGTCATGGAATAAGCAACCAAGAGCTGATCGTGCGCATTTTTGAAGCACTGCATCGTGTCAGCATTCGACGCAACCTTGTGAGCAGGCAAGTGCGTCATACCTGGTGCAAGTTTCCGACCACCTCATCCAGCGAGGGCGCAAACGCGCTGTTGACGTAGAGAAAGACGCTGTCCGTGTCGCTGCACCGCAGCTTGCGCCTCAGGTACCGTACGACCTCCTCAAACTTGCGCTCGGCGCTGATCTTGCACAGGTCCTGCGCCAGGCTGGGCGCCGAGCCCACGGCTTTGAAGCGCACCACGACCTTCTTCTGGGGGAAACCGCCCGCGCTCGCCAGCGCGACCGATGCGTCGCGCGGCAGGTCGGCGAGCATCACGGACGCCGACATGGTCAGCGGCAGCTCGGGCGATGCGGTGCTGTCACCTTCATCCTCTGGCACGGGCGAGGGCGTGGCTGGCGCCGGAGACGGCGACGGGCTGGGCCTCTCCCCGGAGGAGGGGTGGTCGGGGTCCATGGTCAAGATGGGGGGTGCAAGACGGGTAGAATCAGTCGTCTGTGCTTGAGATCTGAAAAGAACTGTACGTTTCGCGACGTGTGTGCTGTTTTGAGGCGCCGATACTCCTGCATGACCAGGCAGCTAGCAATGTGACGGAGTGTGTAACAGAGTGAGTTGCGGTGCAGCACAGTGCGAGGCTGTGAGTAAAGTGGCTGCCAACACGTTGGGCATTACTCCGAGCACCGTGCGTCACTGTCATCCTGCCAAACGACATTTACAGTCCAAGTGGTGAATTTCTACAGATCGCCAACGCCTTGATGCCCAGCATTGGTCTACATAGTCTTCTTTACATCTATCGTATATTATAGTTCGTCATCTCTCTGCACAGCGCCTCAAACTCCTCGGCCGTGCGCGGCGCCTCTCGCGACAGCTCGGCGCCGTCCAAGACCACGTCCATTAGAGCGCCCTTTCGCAGGCTCTCGTACACAGTGCTGACCCAGCTGCCGATGGTCTTCTTGCCCTCCGTCGGCAGGCCCTTTCGCGCATTGTAGAGCGGATCGTCGTCGATGCCGCAGTGCAGGGGCACGCCCAGCGCCGACCGCACCCAGGTGTACAGCTGGGCGCTCCCGTTGCCGAGCCGCGTCGCCACGGCAGACGGCGCCATGACCGGGGCGGGATAGAACACGGACCCTGCGGTCGTGGAAACGGCCTCTTCGAAGTGTTTCTTGAACAACGCCAGCTGGGACATGGAGCAGTCGAGCCCCTCGGTGGCCAGGAACGCGGTGACGGGCGACGTGACAGCCTCGACGACGTGCGAGATGCGTTCCTTCCAGGTGTTGGCGTTCCAGTGGTACCAAGTCGACTCTAGAAGGGGAAACAGCTTCTCTGCAAGCTTCTCGATGTGCGCAGCATCCAGTCCCAGGCCGTGCAGGGCTCCTTGCGTCGTGACGTCTCGAAGCGCCTCTTCCAGCTTGTTCAAGAAGCGCACGTGGTTGGCACGCATGTCGACTGCCTGGCAAGAGACATAAATGTGACAGGCACACATGTGCGCAACCAGGTCGGCGGCCTCCATGGTACGACGCGCTGATATCAGCGCGAGCGAGTTGATGCCCTGGTTGTGCATCTCCGCCGACATGACGTGCGCAGACACGGGATGGGCCAGCGAGGCGAGCTCGGACATGTACGCCGACATGTTGACATCGATGCCTTTCATGGTGTAGTTTTCGCGAGCGCTGGGGTTGAGGTTCGCCTCCAGACCGTTGTTCGTCATCGGGCTGATCATCTCCGTCACCTGGGAATAGAGCATCCGCCCAATCATCTGCAGCGCCAGGCGCGTCTTGTCCATGGCCGACGTAACCACGACCGCTTGGAAATTGCCTCCCGAATATACCTCCCCTCCGGGTGTGCCATCCCGCTCCGATGCATCGACCAGCGGGTTGTCCGATGTCGAGTTGAGCTCAACCTCGAGCTGCCGCTGCGCCAGGAGCAGGTCCTCGAGATAAGGGCCGATCCACTGGGGAGCCGTTCGGGTCGAATAACGGTCCTGCCAGAGGCCGTCGCCAGTCCTCCGCCTCGACTCCAGACCGACAACGAATTCGGAGCCTTTGAGAAAACGCCTGATGTTGCTCGCGGCCTCGATCTGGCCGGGGTGCGGGCGGGCGGCGTGGATGAACGGCTGGGCCCACTCCACGTTTCCGCCCATAGCCTCGGAAGCAAATGCCGTGAGCATCTGCGACAGGAAGGCGAGCTGCTGTGCGTCGTACAGCACCAGACTGGCCACTGCTACCGACGGGGCGGTGCCGTTGATGAGGCCGAGGGCCTCCTTTGGCCCCAGGCCCGACGGCGCGAGGCCAGTCTGCCGCAGCGCGTCCGGGGCGGGCATCACCTTGGCGTCCTTGCCCCGGCCTACCTGCACAAACACGTCGGGATTGCCCGTGACGGCTCCCGCAATGTAGGACATGGGCATGAGATCCCCCGACGCGGAAATGGTCCCCCGCAGCGGCACCAGTGGGGTGATGTCGTGGTGCAAGAGGTTCACGAGGCTCTGCAGGACGCTCAGGCGGACGGCGCTGTGGCCGCGCAGATTCTGGTTTGCCCGCGCCATGATGGCTCCTCGCACCCACTCCGGCGGCATCACATGGGACGGCTCCCTCTCCGAGTTGCTGGCGGGGTCCTTGTCCGTGCTCGTGATGATGGCGCTCTGGGTGTGCTGTAGCAGATGAACCTGGAGGTCGATGAGCTCGTTCGTCCTCGTGTCGGCGCTACCTCCGAAGCCGGTGTTGACGCCGTAGACGACCCATTCCCGCGACAGGTAGGCCGCGAGGGCCTCGACGCTAAGGTCGAGGCGCTTGGCCAGATCATCGTCGTCGGTGATGGTGGGCTTGACGCCGTGGCGGGCCACCGCGATTATGGACGCAATATCGAGGCTGTTTCCGTCCAGCACAATATCCTTCTGCTTGTCCCTGTAGTCCCTCAGCCGCCGCCATGTCTGCAGCATCGCGCTGGTATGCGCGGATGTCTTTGGTCCAGTCATGGTCGGAAACGCTGGGCTTGGTCGCGTGCGTCGAGATCGGGCGCAGAGATCGGGAACAGCTCAATTGAATGTCGTGTGCGTTCGAAATGGAGGGTTCGGTCGACCCTGCAGAGCTGCCGCGGTCTGCCCTTCGTATTGTCCTCTATGAGGTTGAAAAATCCGTTCTAGCTGCCCGGCGATTCGCGAAGGCGGCCGGCTCTCGCGTGCTAGAAACACAACTCCCGAGAGCGGTGAGGCAATCGTCCCGAAACCCCCGACAGAGGGATAAACAACCCCTTGCAACACACAATGAATGAAAGAAGATGCAAGGGAAGGGGAGAGGGCCGAGAAGGAGAGGAAAGCCGTCTAATGCCCTGGGGCGGGCGTCGTCTGCAAAAAGAACGGTGAGTGGGACCCGAGCCGCTCGGATCTGAGGTAAGGTATGTAGCAATCTGCAAGCCAGGCCCAACCCGGCCAGTTCGCGTGGGTGGCGCCGGCCGCCCGCGTTGAGTGGCCCTCGCGTCTCATGTTTGCGAGGGCAAGTTTGCTGCGAGCTGCGACCCGCGATGGCCCGAAGCGCACCCCCCAGCGGGCGCCACCTCCCGACGACGTGAAGTGCTGACAGCCCGATTTGATTTGAAGCCGCCCCCGGGCCCGACGCAACGGTTGCACAGCACAGGGCTATTGGATGTTTGACCCCCCTGTCGCTCCTTCGCTCCGATCGTGAGACGCGGCCGGCGTCGATCTGCCGCGCGGCGCCAACGGGCACGGGCTGCTTTTTGCCTTCACGCTGCATGCCGAGACCTGGATTGCTCGATTCACGGTGCCGACTGCCGAGGGCGCGCTTTACTCGTAATACCGTCTACCTAGGACCGGGGTGGTTTGCATCAACGGCCGTCGCGGGCGTCGACGAGTACACGTAATCCCAATCATCGAATGCGTCAGTTCATCTTGCCCTACGCGGGAGTTTGCGATGGTAGGAATCATGACGTTGTGCGCCACCAAGACAAGACTGCCACTGTCCGCTAGAAAGAACAGGGTCGCGCAGTAGGGTATACTTTGCAGACAAAACATATTCGTAACGCGAACTCGTACAGAGGATCTTGGACCCGGGACTTCTAGTTCTTGTCCGTAACATCGTCATGTCACCTCTCGGCATCGTTCTCCTCATCAGCGTCACTGTACGAGTGTTCAGCGTCCATATCGCAATGGAGCGTAAGGCGGTCGAAGGGGGCAAACTCCATCCTCTCAGCTGCCCGTGGGCCCTCTTGGATGGCCGCCATTACATCTGGCCCAGGGGCGAAGTCGTGCTCGAAGATAGGCTCCCCGCCCCCCCTCATGTTTGTGAGCACCCATCGAGGTCTCCGTACTCGATTCCCGGGTTTTCTACCCTTTGGATCACGCAGCGTTCCCGCGCGTCGCAGACGAATGACGCGTCTCTTCCTCCAGACTGCAACGACAGGTCGCGGGTCAGGACTAGCTCAACTTGATATCTGAAATCCTTGTTCATTTGTAACATGCAAGGTACACATACATGTGCTAATCGGTACATGTACAGCCGCTAGGTTTCCGGCGGTGTATTATGCCAGTCTCCCCAATGCTCAACCATCTCCCCCTTCCCGCCATGACTGCCATAAACCTGCCTTGACCGTGCCACTGCCTCCTCGCCTTCAAAAGGTGCCAGACAAAAACGCCTCTGCTATGATAGGAATGAGGTCCAAAAATGCCAAACCATGCCGCCGCGCCTGGGTCGCATGCAGTTCGTGAACATGACAGAGGGAAGCCGAAAGAATGTCAAAATGATCAATCACAAGGCCGACAGCCAGCGAAGGTGGTATCTGTGAGGATTTCGAAGCTGACGCCAAAAATCGGATTGAATATTGCTGAATATGGGAAGGATGAGGTTGGTGAGCCGTCCAGGTGTTGTGCAAATGGTGGTCAAGGGCGTCTGGGTGAAAGGGATTCTGGGTGCATCGCGCGGCCGAAAAGCCAGGGTATATTGCGTATTACCACGTCTCATCGTCTTCGGAGTCGCCGTCCGAATATTTCGGCATGCGTTTCAGCTGGCCCAGCAACGAGTCCAGCTCAGTCCAGTTCTCGTCGTTCTCAGCGAACTTGCGATGTTTTCGAGACATAATGTGCTATCGTCACGGTTAGCATGCTAACGTTCCAGTCGGGGCGTCGTCGACACCCACCTCGTCGAAGTCCCGGAACTTGTCCTGGCAGTTCTCGCAATAGCCAGGCTTCAGGTCCTTCTTGCTCTTAAGAGGCTGCGCCTGTGGCCTCTTCTCCTTGCTTTCCGTGGTTCGCTGGGAGTCGTCGTCTTGGTGCAGGGTCCGGGACGTCTGCCGTCCGATGGTCGTCGACCGGCTGGATGCGGCGTCCATCGAGACCTCTGCCAGGCGACGGGAGCTCGGATCCTGTGACGCCGGGTTCGTCTTCTGGAGCACTTTCCTCTGTAAGCCGTGGACCTCCTTGCTGGTGCCCGCCTTGGCGCCGTTGATGCCGGACGTCGACGAGATCATCTGCGAGCGGATGGCCGAGGTGATGTTTGAGGGCTGCATGCCCGAGGCCACAGGTTCGCCGGCAAACAGTCGAGCGCCCTCGGCACGGCTGGTAAACGCGTTTTGCGTCGGCCGTAGCTCCGCCTGCTTCGACATGACGGCCTTGGCCGGGTTGAACACGTCCGTGGGCGTCACGGCACGCGTGGCCCTGTTGTGGCCGTCCTCCATCTCCGTCAGCGTCCGCTTTCCGGTGACCGGCATAGCCATGGGAATCTCAGGAGGCTTCAGGATCGGCACGGGGTCCTCCCTCTTAGCGGCGGCGGCAGCGGCGGCAGCTGCTGCTGCAAGGGCAGCGCGTGCCTTCTCTCGCTCACGCGTCTTCCGCTGGTCCTTTTCGGGCACTTCAATCTCCTCGACAAACGGGCAGCGTCCGTTGCCTACGCTTCGGAACTGAGGCCACTCGCCGTCCGCCTTGTTGGCCACTTTGGGGTACTCGCGGACCATCATGGGCTTTTGCTTCTCGTCCATGTCCCAAACGTAAATGTAAGGGCCTTTAAAGTACACGAGCTCCCTGTTGACGGCCGTGGGGTCTCGGTCCGACGGCCCGTTGATACGCTCGTTGTGCAGGAGTTGCAGCAGGTTCGGCTCGCGCGAGCTCTTTGACAGCCCGTAGTGGCTCCGCACGGTGGACGTCCGGGATGTGGAGAAGACAGCATCGTGATCTTCAGACTCCATCAGCACGCTCAGCATCGTTGAGAACTTCTCCAGAGACCAGATCTTCTTGCCCATCTCTCGGGCCTTGTGGAGGACATCGTTGTTCCGCAGCTTGGTGCGTCTGGCCGGGTCGTCCAGCTGCTGGGACGGGGCAGGGGCTTGCCGAAACTCGAATAGGAGCTTTCGTCGAGCAGCAGTGTTCCTGTCCAACAGAGACGTGTTCCTGTCCAGCAGAGAGGGGTTGATTGTCTGGGGCTGCTCCTCAGCTTGCTGCTGCTGCGGCTCCGCAGGTGCAGTCTCGGCACCATCCTGGGCGGCAGCTCCGGATCGCTCGGTGGGGATCGGTCGAGTCGTGATGACATGCGTCACGTCAATGGAGAAGAAGGGCTCTTGACGCTGAAGGATGTGAGCATGAACGTTCAGACAGCAGGGGTCAGGTAGGATCTCATACAGCACCAAAGTACGTGATTTGCTTGGTCAGGTCTGCACGGACGGCGTCGGGAATGCTCTCAAAGTAAAACACCATCTTCGGGAACTTCGCCCTGTAGTGCTTCTTCCAGGCCTCCTTCTCGGTATTGACATCCTGGCCGGCTCTCGCGGGCACCGGCTGGGTGTGTGCCACCCTTGAGACGCGCTCCCTGGCGGTGGTACGAGCAGCGGAGCCAGCGACAGCACCACGCTGCACGAGGATGTGCGTGCGGGACGATGCCGTCGTCCTCGACGGAGAGCGGACGGCGCGTTGGCTGCCGTTCTCGAGGGCCTGCTTCTTCACCGGAGGAGGCTGCCCATAAGGCTCCTCACGCTGGACATTGGCGTACGAGCGCTTCTGCTTGGCGTAGCCGGCCAGGACGGCCGAGGGCGCGCGGAGGGGCGAGTTGGCGGCATTGGGATTGCTGGCGAGGGGCAGTCGCCGCGAGGACATGGCCGCTAGGGGGGCTGGCGAGGGAGATAGAGATACGGTGGCCATACACCTTACCAGCGTGGCATGCTCGAGGCCGGGACCGAACACGACCTGGAGGAGCACGCGTGCTTGGGTTCGACCTGGTGCAGCAACTGCGGCGTTGCCTTGCCTCTGCTCTGCCCGGGGCCGCGGCGGTGCCGACGAAGGCGTGGAGGGGCTGTGGTAAGGGCAAACCGTGACTAGCACGCGACGTGCAGGGGCGGGCGACACGTCGAGGAGCAGGCTCACAGGTATCGATGCTGCCGCGACATCGAAGGGTCCTCACGAGGCCGTGCGGGAGCAAGCAGGGCCGTCTCAACGCAGCGTGGCCCGCGGCGTGTTGATGCGTCTGGGGGGGCTGGGAGCGAGAAGAGGTGGTGGTTGTGCGTGAAGAAACGAGGTGTGCTTTTGGAGGAGCTCCAGAGCCTGGTGTTGATGGGTCCTTTCGCGCTTGGCATAACAGCGCTATGCCCGGTTCGGCGCGGCGCCAAAAACACGCACGGGCCAACCCGCCTCACCAGCAACCGGCTATTATGGCTGGCACTGCTGCGGCCTGCCACGGCGCCCAGCAGTCGTTAGGCGGGGTCAGCCCTGTAACTGGCGGCAACCGGTGGCTGACGCAGCGCCACCAGGCCAGAGCCTGCCCGTTCCAGAAATGCAGACGAAGCCTCCATCGTCACCCGCATCGTCTGCGCTCTGCACAGCCGGCCGCCCATTGCTTCCTCGTCCTGCTGCCAGGCGGAGATAGCGAGGCCGTTTTCCCTCTCCGAGCTTGTCCTCGAGTCGCCGCAGGAGGCCGACACCCGGCAGAGCTGCTCCATCGCAAGCAACCAACAATGCGCCTGTCGCGTTGCCATTGCCCCGAGATTGTCCTGCGTCCCTAAAATGAAGCTCCCGCGGCCACCATTCCGGTGCGCTTCACGCCTCCCGCAGCTCGCCCTCCGGGCCGCCGCTCTTCGATCAGCCAGACTCCACACAAACATATCATCCCAGGCGCGGAGACACTACGCCTCCGTTGCCGCGGGCGACCTCAAGTTCGGGCAGCCCGTCTACGAGACGCACCCGCACATCCTCCGGCCCGGCGAGCGTGAGTCGCTCGATAGGGTACCTCCTCGACGCGGCGAGTGCTGACCATCAATCTGTCCAGTGACGCCCGGGATCACCGCCCAGGAATATGCCGACCGCCGAGCCGCCCTCGCTGACGCCATGACGGAGGGCGGCGTCGCCGTCCTGCACGCCGCCTCTCTCCAGTACAAGTCCGGCGCCGTCTTCCACCCCTACAGGCAGGAGTCCAACTTCCTCTGGCTGACGGGCTGGAGCGAGGCCGACGCCGTCGCCGTCATCGAGAAGACGGGCCCGAGATGGGGCGACTACGTCTTCACCATGTTCGTCAAGCGCAAGGACCCCCGCGAGGAGCAGTGGTCCGGCTACCGCAACGGCATCGAGGCCGCCGAGGACGTCTTCAACGCGGACGAGGCTCGGTCTTTTGAGAGCGCCGAGACGGTGCTGCCGCAGATGCTCGAGTCGGCCAAGCTCGTCTACGCGGACGTCCAAGGGGCAAAGGCGTCCGGTAGCTCGCTGTGGAGGCTCTTTGCCGGCAAGGAGTCAGGCCCCGCGAAGACACCGCTCTACCCTGTCATGAACAGGCTGCGCGTGGTCAAGAGCGCGGCCGAGGTGGCCAACATGAGGAAAGCCGGGCAGATGTCCGGGCGAGCTATTACCGAGGCCATGCGGCGGCCTTGGACCAGGGAAAAGGACCTGCATGCTTTTCTCGATTACCAGTTCATCGCCAACGGCTGCGACGGGCCGGCGTACATCCCCGTCATAGCCGGCGGCGAGCGAGCCAACTGCATCCACTACACGGTCAACAACAACACGTTCAAGGAGGACGAGTTCATCCTCGTCGACGCCGGCGGCGAGTACGGCACCTACATCACCGACATCTCACGCACGTGGCCCGCCTCGGGCAAGTTCACCGCCGCGCAGCGCGACCTGTACGAGGCGGTTCTCCGGGTCCAGCGCACCTGCGTCTCCCTGTGCCGCGAGTCGGCGCACATCTCCCTCGAGGGCATCCACGGCGTCACGGCCCGCGGGCTGGTCGACCAGCTCAAGGCCATCGGCTTCGACGTGTCCATGAACTCCATCGACCAGCTGTTCCCGCACCATGTGGGCCACTACATCGGCCTCGATGTGCACGACTGCCCGGGCTACAGCCGCAGAGAGATCCTGCGCCGCGGCCACTGCGTCACCATCGAGCCGGGCGTGTACGTACCCGACGACGAACGCTGGCCGAAGCACTTCCGGGGGATGGGCATCCGCATCGAGGACAGTGTATGCGTGGACGACGAGTCGCCCTTCATCCTCTCGACTGAGGCTGTCAAGGAGGTTGACGACATCGAAGCGCTAAGGGCGTAAATGTAAGATTAGTGTGAAAATCGATTTGTACATTAAGTCATCCCGGACAAATGACGACAAGGCGTTCCAGCTCCAAAGTTAAAAAGGAAGAAAAGAAAAAAAACACCTCAAACGTACCTCGTAAGCATAACCTAGTCTCATTAGACACGTCATGTAGAATGCAGTCTTCCGAAAAGTGTCGGCGACGCGTGTAGGGTAGCCTGCGTCGAGAGCACCCTGCCTCTACGATCCGACCGCGCAAACATCCCGTCGCAGTCAAGAAGGGTCCCGATGAGAAGCAAATATTGCCCAAGTAATTGTCAGTGTATTCTGCGGATGTGCATAACCTGTCCCTAGCCCACAACCGTCCTTTCTAGGAAATTCACGTTTCTCTTTCCGTAGCCCATGCGCCACCATCCCAATGCTCGATATTATACATGGGGGGATCGTCAATACTTTTGGCCCAGCGTATGCGTATATAAGGTATTCGTGTTTGTACGTGTCATGTCGTGTCATGTCTAACAGAAGCCTCTCGGGTCGAAGAGCGTCATGCTGTGGTTCGGCATCAGGTCGGGCTGTCTGGCTGCGCTGTTGAATAGCGTCTCAAAGGCCTGTAGCCGGCGCGCGAGCTGCTGGTGCTCCATCACGATGGCCTTGTTGCGCTGCTCCAGCTGCTGGATGTACTCGGTCGCCTTTGTCAAGACGGTGCCCTGCTGCGATTAGCTGCTGCTCAGCGTTGGCCGGGGGGGATCGAGTCTGAGCTCACCTTGCTCACTTTGGGCGCCCCGTGGTGGCCTGCGCTGCCACCCTCCGACTCGGCATCCTGGCCCGGGGTTTGCAGCGCGGGCACGGCGTCCCGCAGCTCGGCGATCTTGACCTTGAGGTTGGTTCGGTACTTGCGCTCGACATCGTTGTGCGCCATTCTGTCGGCCGACTTTGGCTTGCCGGGCTCCTGCCCGGAAGGCTTCTTCGTCGCTGCGGCTTTCGACGCCGCCGACTTCTTCGCTTGCTTGTGTGTTCGGTCCTCGGAGTCGTCGGCTTTGGGCGTACTCAGCCGCTCCGTCCCCACGCTGGACGAGGCCTGCGATCGCTTTTCAAACTCCGCCGGTGGCCGCGCGCCGAGGCCGGCCCCAAAGCCTATGCCGAATCCGTTGGGGGGGATGAAGCTGCCAGGCATCCGGCCAGAGTTGAGGGCGATCTCCAGGAGGCGCCGTTGCTCGTCGGGGCTCAGGGCTTGACTCGTGCCGCGGGGCAGAGAATCCCATACGCCCCGGCGCATGTGTCTGGCGGTCTCGTCTGTTGAATCCAGCTGCGGCCCGGACAGTGTTCTGTCCCAGGCCTGCGGTGCGGCGTACATGCTCTTCTCGAGTGGAGGGGGTGGAGGGGGTGGAGGGGCGAGACTCTCCATCTCCGACAGCTGCTCGCCGAGATGGGCGGAATCAAACACGTCCTCGTCGTCGGAGAGGCTGTGGTCAAAGGCGGTGTCGTCAATAAAGTCCTCCTCCCTAAACGGCGCCATGGCCGTCGAGTAAAGTCCGCTGCCCAGCCCTGGCATCGTGCTGGTCGCGGTACTGGCCCTGCCGCCAGTCAGCTACATGACGGTTCTGAGGGAACGGACCGGTGTGGCTCTCACCTGTTGGGGTCGTTGCGCTTGGAATAGTCAATCTCAAAGCTGCCCATCTTGTCCACATCGTCGTCAAAGTCGATCCAGTAGTCTATCGAGTCCAGGGCGGGCGTCTCGGCCTCGGCCTTGAAGCGCTTCTTGTCGTGCAACTCCCGGCGCTGGAAACCGTCAGGTTGCCTCGTGGGCAGGGCGGTGGCCTTCTGAAGATAGGGTGACGGGACGGGCGGCTGCGTAAATGACATGTCGGCAAAGGCGGCAATGGCCGGGTCGAAAGAGGGGACGGAGACGTCAGAGGGACCCGAGGTGAACTCAAACGTGGTGCTGAGCCTGGAGCTGGAGCCAGGCGTCGACGAGTCCCAGGCGGCCTGCTGGGCGGACTGTGAGGTTGAGCCGGGAGAGAGGACAGAGGACGACTGGTCCACGGCGCTCCCGAGCTGCTTCGCTGCATCGTCCTCCATGGTCAAGACGACAGGCCGGGCCGCCGTCGGGGTGCTGGCGCTGGCGGAGATGCTGGGCGAGGAGGTGAAGCGGCGGTGCCAAGAAGCGGCAAGTACCCAAAAGGCGACGAGACGGTGGATGCAGCTCCGCTGCGTGCGTCGTCGGCCGTGATCAAGGGGCACCCAGGACAGCCAGTTGGATCCGAGCGGGAGGAGAGGAGAAGGGAGTCGATCGATGATTCACGAAAAACGAGAGGCTCGCGGCCGTGACCAATTGGGTCCCGCTGATATAGTTGCGGGCTGCAGCGGCGGTTCGTCGAGCGCAGGCCCAGCCAGCAGGCGGATCAACGGAGGTTGGTCGGCAAGGGTTACAGGTGCGGCAAGGCAATAATGATAAGGCACAAGTAGGTTTTGCGAGGAAAGGCAAGGCAAGACGAGGTAGGTTTGAGAGGAGGTGGAGGGGCGGTTGGGCGGGTAGGTGTAAGACGACGGGGGGGTGGTTGTGCGTCGAGGAGAGTCCGGATGCTCGAGGCAAGCGAACCAGCACCCCAGCGCCAGATATTCAACGGGGAGATGGAGACGCAGCTGGAGCAACGGAGAGCCGCGTCGGGGAGAGTCGCGGACGGCAGCACGGCGCGCTCAGGCAACCCTTTGGGCGCTTCGGCGAGCCACTCGGCCAGCGCCGCGCCGTCAGCTCGTCCACCACGTACGAGGCGCGCGGCGGCGCCGCAATTGCCTCTGTTCCTCCAGCGGAGGAATGCAGGCGGGCTGCCAGACCGAGAAGCCCGATATGCTGCCTGCCATCCCGTCCCCGGCCCAGCCCGCCGGCGGCCACACCTTCACGACATGAACGGGATGGCTGCTCACGAGGCTTCCTGCTGCTGGGGCTCCGCACCGTCGGCGAGTCCCGGATAGGGCACAGCAGCGAAGGGGGGAAAAAATTCAGCTGCGCGACTGACTCTTGGGCGCGCGACACCCGTGGCAAGTCTCGTGGTGCTGGCATCCGGCGGGCGGGCGTTGCTTGTCGGTCCCTGGTCGTCGGCCGCCAGAATGGCGTGACACGGCTGATTTCGCGAGCCACTGTGCGGCAGCGCCCGGCAAATTTGCAGGCCAACTCCATGCACGCCGCGGCCAAAGTGGTCTGATGGGCGAGGCTGTGGCGGAGGCGGCGCCGAGCCGGGGCGGCCGCGCCGCTCATTGGCCGCGCCTCCACACGTCAAATGGCCGGTGGCGCTTCTAGATTGCGGCTCTCGGATCTCTCCAGCGCTTCGCCCAGCCTTGCCAGCGATCTGCGAGTAGGCTGTGAGTACGTACGGAGTACGAGTGCGTGCTCTGCTGCCCGAGCTTGTTCCCGTGCTCCGTAACCTGCAACCTTAGTTTTAGTCGCTGCTGTCGCTTGCCCGTCCCCTCCCGTCGTCCACCCCCTGTCTCAGTCTTGACCCGGCGCCTCGGGCGACATCAGACCGACCGCCCTTGGCTTTGCCGGCCCTGCGAATGGCGCACTGCCCATTACCAGTCTACATAGGTATCTACGTAGACTCGTTCGTCGTCTCCGGGTACGAGCGCCATCTCAAGGGAGCAGCCACCCCCGGTAGCCCCCGGTATCTCAACGCATCCCCGGCCGTGCGCACCTTCATCCGCCGACAGTTTCGACGCCGCCCGCTGGTGAAAGGCCCCGCGTGAAAGGCCGCGCTCCACCTCGTCCTCGACTGCGACTGCTGTCATAATCTCGTCGCCTGGCCTAACTTGTGCCACTGGAACTGCCGCTGCAGCGTCCACGGCTCCGAGACGGCCGGCTCCGACACCAGAAGCCAGCAAAACGTCGCTCAGCGCCGTCCCGGGCGGCATGTGGGCGCGCGGCAGCGGCGCGGAAGCGGCTTCGATGCCCGAGCTGCATGGCTCGAGCACCTGGCTCCATACGATTAGTCGTATGTGCATTTGCTCCCGAGCATTGTGGCGCCCGCCCGTTCATGCCCGAGTCTCGGAACCTCCTCGAACGCCAAACAAGCTTCCCCACGAGTAAGTTATTGATAAAAGGCTCAGCTGTGTCTGCAAAAATATTATGTTGAATTCTTCGCGCAGATGCCCACGCTAAATTACAACTTGGCGGCGTCGTCCATCAGATCTCATTCAACTCCACGCCGGTTTGCAACCCCGCCCGCGTCCCTTCGCTCCTCTGCACCTTCTCACTCGTATTAACGTTATATCGTTTCATTCCAGCCCGTAGCACATCACCACCTTTCCCCCGCCATCGCCTTTCATCTGGATGTGAGTGGCTTTGGAAGGTTCCGGCGGCGCTGGCAGTCGCTGCATTCCTTCTTCTCCACGATAATGTCGTGCTCGGCAGTTGTTCCCTTGCAGGTTTTGAATTTGCCTTCGCACCAATCGATACGGTAGAAGCCAACGTGCCCGCAGGCCCATTTCTTGTCCACCTGCCTGCACATGCTACCGCGAGCGAGACGAGGCGCACTGCTCGCCTCCAGCGTCTCCAAGCCCCAACGTAGGGTTGCGGCACTGTCGCCGGGGATGAGCGTAAAGTGTCGTGTGAGTCCGTCGATGCAAATTCCGTTCCGAGTTCGAGTAGAGCAGCTCGTGGGCACCAGTCACCCGTGTATTGCGTTGCTGCGGGTCGCAAGCTCGCTGTCGATCTGTCGGCAGCTTCATGCCAAGCCTATCCGTTGCTGGCTGTCTAATAACAGCGTCGGCGCATCGACTTGCTCAATAATGACGGCTCCTCATAGCACACCGATGGCAGCGGCTCATCGCGGCTGGTAAGGTTTTGACAAAGGCGATGTCGATGGCGGAGAGTAGCGATGTGCCCGACGCACTGTTGGTACGATTCTTCACGGCTTGCGACTCGCCGTTACTTCGTCATATTTTTTTGGCCTTGGGCCTGTGACACAGGCGCCACTGTGGCCTGGTGGGTGGATGGCGGGGCGAATCGGCGATCCCATAGTTGCCGCCAAGTGGAGGTGGTCATGTCGTCTCTGAGATGCTCATGCTTTTCGGCACAGGCTGCAGGGTCGCGACGGGAACATATTTGGCCATGTACCCCGAGACACGAACGTCTTAGACTCCCTCAAGCAGACTGCTGCAATTTGCCGATCGCCCTGGCCAGCGCACGGTTCTGGCTGCCATAGCAACGAACGCTCGCCAGTCCATACACTGCTTCCGACTCCCGAGCCGTTTTGGAAGCCGTTGCGTCCGCGGCCTTGCATTGCATATGATCGACCCTGCGGGAAAGAGTAGGAAACTTTCGGGGTGAAACCCAATGGTGACCCCGGATGGCTGCGCTACCCCTCATCCGCCACGTGAACGGATGCCATGAGTGGTTGACGAGGTACTCGTACGGCGTAGACCTGCATCGTTACACGCTGGTGGCGGTCAAAGATCTGTCCAAACTCAAATCTGTCGTAGCCGCAGTGGAGAAACCCATATCCAATGTGTGAACGATGGCATTGTCGTTGAGCATGGTGGTATCGTGCTTCGAGAACTGGCCTTCGAGCTTTACAGTTGTTGTCTTGGGACTCGTGACCTTGGTCGGGGCTCTGAGGCACCTTTCAGGGCGAAAACTGCATCCAAAGGAGCCCACCATCGTGCCGCCGCGGATTCCGTATGTCGGCCATCTGCTCGGCTTGGCTCGCCACGGCGGCCGGTACATAAAATCTCTAGGGTTGGTTGCGCAAACGTCCCCTAGCTTGCATCGCGACCTGTTGTTCGCTGATAGCCCAAAGCTTGTCCAACCCGGAGGAAGCTATATTTACCCTGCCTGTGCCTGGCTCGCGCATCTATGTTGTCACCGAGCCATCTCTGGCGACCGCCGTCCAGCGCAATGCCAGAACGCTGTCTTTTACGCCGCTCGTGCCCGACATCACAAGGCGAGTGCTGGGACTGGACAGTAGAACTGTTCATATCGTGCGCCAGAACCTGGACCCGGAGCCCGGGGACGCGCACGGCTTCCTCGCCGATATTCACGACACCGTGTACGGGCTCCTCGGCCCTGGTCCGTATCTCAACTCGCTGAGCTGCAAAGCGACCCAAGAGCTATGTCTCCAGCTCAGCAGTGCAGCAGCCAAACTGCAGACGTCTGTACAGGGAGACCTGCCGGTTTTTGTCGATCTCCTGGCATGGACTGGCCACTTGGTGGTTGCCGGCAGCGCAAGGTACCTCTTTGGCCCGAATAATCCCTTTTCGGGGCAACCAGAGTTGGAGGACGCGTTTTGGGCCTTCGATCACGGGCTCGGTAAACTCCTCCTCAGCATATTGCCGTCTGTGTTTGCATCGAAAGCCTATCATGGGCGAGAAACCTTGGTCGTGGCTATTTCCAACTATATCGCGACCGGCAACTCGCAGTTTGCAACCCAGATATTGAGAGACCGACTCCGAATCGAAGAAGAATATGGCTTCAGCACGGAAATGATGGCTCGTTCGTGTCTGTCATTCTTTTTTGCCACCGTAGTCAACACCACAACTACGACGTTCTGGGCCGTCTTGCGGCTATTTGCTGACGTAGAATTGTTGCACACCGTCCGCCAGGAGATCCGAGACGCCATGGAGACGAGCGAGGCGGATGTGGGCCCCGGCTACCTGAACATTGCGACATTGAAAGAGAGGTGCACAACCTTGCTGGCCGTGTTCAGAGAATGCCTCCGGACTGGCTCCGAAAACATTTCCGTTCGTCTCGTCAAGGAAGACACGCTACTGGCTGACAGGTACCTGCTCAAGAAAGGATCCGTCGTACAGATCGTGGCCGGTGTAATTCATGCTGACAAGTCAATCTGGGGCGACGACGTAAACGACTTCAAGCCTCAGAGGTTCCTTGGCCAAAAAGCCGACCCTATCCATCCGGCAGCGTTTCGTGGCTTCGGCGGTGGCAAGACGATGTGTCCCGGACGACACTTCGCCACGAACGAGGTCGTACTGTTTGCTGCTCTGATTGTTCACGCGTTTGACATGACCTCCCCAGACGGAGGCCCGATCCGCATACCGCCCAAAAATGATCGTGTCATGCCGGTCCACGTGCTGGAGCCAGAGGCTCGAGATTCTCCACGGGTGCTCATAAAGCCCAGGGAGGAGAGCAAGATATTAAGAAGCCTGAAGGTGGTGATGCAGTGAGCGAGGATGCACTGAATACTACAAAGCTCAAGCGGTATTTGATGTCGATCTACGCGTCGCGATCATGCGTGAGTTGAGTTAATTCAGTGCCTTCCTTGCGTACCCTTATTGTAAGGCCAGAATGCGAACGAGCGTTTGCCATCAGGCAGGTGCCTTAAGGTGCGCCCGTCACTTCCCCAAGAGCTCACACCGTGCCCCCATGTTTCCACCCCCCAAGTCTTCAACACCCAAGGTGTGTGATTCACGCATGCAAACGGGAATCTGGAAAAGCCCTGCGCCTGGCTTTCGCTGACTCAACTCAGGCCAGCCGCGCGAAGCAGCTATCTGCAAAGGCACACGCTTGTGTCGACCTTGACACCTCTGACACGGTTCACTCATCCCCCGTTTATGAACGTCGGATACGAAGCTGGGGTCAACTCCATTTCAGAACACTGCCTGTGCTTGACGACAGTGCTGTTTTGTTGCCCTCCGCCTCCGCACCCATGAACGGGCCAGCAGGACCGTCATACTGGCTTTTGGCCGTATGTGCAGTCTTCCTCTTCGTGAATGGCATCAAAGTTGAGGCACTCTCTTGGGGAGGCAATCGCGGAGCGCGAGGTAAGCCTGCAGTTATGTCCATCCTCCTGGACTGACAGCCAATACATGTTCAGATACCGCGCCCTCCCACCAGCCTCAGATGAGCCTCCACGCAGATCACGAACGTCCTGCGCCTCTTCACTTTCGTGGGAGGTCTTCGAACACGTACGAAATCGCACTGAGTGAGCTGCAGGAGCTTGAATCGGAACCGCTGTGTCACCGCATTGCGGCGCGCCTGCTCGTCAGTAACTGCCAGCTCTTGGATGGACAGGACGAAGCGACAGTCTTGACCGACAGCGGACGCGCAACCAGAGACTTCGTGGATTCCTTCGCGGCAAGCCTGGCCATCTGCGACTTGGAGCGAGGGAGCTTCGCGATACCGCCGTCTTGCTCCAAGTTCCGCGAGGCTGTGCTTGCGGGAATGCCAGTCCCGTCCAGGCCACAACTGCACGTGTCCCCAGCAGAAATCGACGGCTGTCTCGAGGGGTTGGCTCAGTCAGATTCAGCTTGGAACACTTGGGTGAGCTATAGACACAAGGCCTTGCGGTTCTGCGAGGCAGCTCGCGCCGACAATGAAAAAGGTCAGCGTCAGCCCTATCTTCCATGTCCAGTGTACCGCCAGCTGATTAAAGTCAGATCGAAACATTCACCTGTACGAGAGAATCACCAAAATCCTTTTCAAACTCACCACGCAGGTCGAAGCCGAGCTCGAAACGCGACTTCAATCTTTTCACAACATGGCCGAAGACACCAGCGCCAAATTGGAGAGCATTACTCCACAGGTAATTGAGTTAGAGACTGGGCTATCTCGGGTCGAGAGGATTATCTCCGACGTTGTTTTGAGAGGAGCAGAGGTATCATCGATTAATCTTCAGCAGCTGGAATAAACTGGGGCTGACAGAAACAGGAATCCGCAGCAAAGGTCAGAGACAGCGTAGCCGACGCAAAGAGCCTACAGCAGTCACTCGCGGTACTCTTGGCGACCGTGCTAGACAACGATGATAAGATTACTCGCTCACATGAATCTGCACTGCAGGTGGCTTCCCAGCAAGCTGGTGACAAAATGAGAGCTGTCATGGCGACTCTGGAAGCTGCATCTCTCAGCTCGGCGTCTCTGTATCAAGAACTCGTTAGTTTCCAATCATCCTCTCCCAATGACTATTCTAACCTAAGCTAACATTCGAAGGCCGAGGCGCAATCTCGCGTGGACGACATTGCCCACAGACAGAAAAGGGTTGAGACGGTATGTTCCACTCCTTTTCATAAGACCAAGATGCTAATCCGTCCAGACCATGGATAAACTCACAGAGGTGGCCGACGATTTGACGCTGAAGCACGATGACCATCAAAAGCGCCTCGATGAGGCGCAGGAAAAGGCTGAGCGCCTCCTCGGAGCCCTCGACTCTGCCACAACGTCCGCCAAAACATTTACAAGCTCAGTTCTGTCGGGGTTCGGCCTTGCCAGACTATGGCCGTATGTACTCTGCCCAATAACGTCTCTCATGATTGGGTCGTACGGTCTCCCTCCTTCTATTATGAGGAACATGCTTCTTCTCGGTATAGGTAGGTGTTAAATGCCCCCTCTCTACCGCATGCTGACACAGTACAGGTGAAGCTGCTGGGTTTGTTCTTTCATTTGCGAATCAGTACGGCATCGCAACCCTTGTCAAGTCTGCGGCTCCGATGGTCGAGAACGTGATGCATAACTCGACTGTGATATAGGCGAATCATTGCGTGGGTCGCGGGTCCATGGGCGGCGCTTCTCTACGACGAAACTTCAACGATGCACATTAGTCGCGGGACATGACGTTACACGGGAGTCTTTAAACTTAAATTGGGATCAATCGGGCAAGGAAATTGGGAAGTGGTGTCGGTGTTTTCTCTGCGAAATGGGCTACTAGCCATATCGTGCGTGGGATGAAATTGAGCTGGGAATGAGGTATGGAGAACCAACAGCAAGTCGAAGATTTGCCCATGGGAGACTACCCGGGCCCATCAATTTACGTCGGACACGTATTGAATTTTCGTTGCATCCGCAGAAAAGGTGGTCATCTGCAGAGTGGCGGAGAACTACATAGCGTAAATGGCGACAATCGCCATGAATGATGACACAGCAAATACCCAGGACTGCCACTCTCGCCTGGAGCATTTGGGCACCCTCAACCACCGTTGTTCCAACATCGGTAATCCGTCAATATGGCCCCTCATTTGAAGATTGCCGTGATTCAACTGTATGCAGAGGTCAGTTGCGAACGCTCTGTCCCTCCAACACACTCCGAACTCGGAGTGCACCTGTGACCGCCATGAGCTCATCGGCATGGCGATGTCGTGAATCAAGGCCACGGCCTGTGACGAGTACGACCCGTGAGCTCACATACGACAGGCCGTAAAGCCCGCAGACAACTTTGCTCGCGCGTCGGCCTATATCCGTCGCGCGGCAGCCCAAGGCGCGCAGCTTGCCGTGCTGCCCGAGTATCACCTCTCTGGGTGGGCGCCCGAGTCGCCCGCCTTCGCCGCCACGGCCCGCGATGCGGCACAGTACCTGGAGAAGTACCGCGAACTTGCGCGCGAGCTCCGTGTAGCCATTGTCCCGGGGACGATCGTCGAGCCGCACGGCGACGGCGAGGATGACGGCCTAGCCAACGCCGCCTACTTCATCGGCCCGGACGGCGAGGTCTGCGCGCGGTACCAGAAGAAGAACCTGTGGCACCCCGAGCGGCCGCACCTCGTCCCCGACGTCGAGACGCCGCACGCCGCCTTCGCAACGCCGTGGGGCCCCATGGGGCTGCTTGTGTGCTGGGACCTGGCCTTCCCGGAGGCGTTCCGCGAGCTCGTCGCCTCGGGCGCGCGCGTCGTCGTCGTGCCCTCCTTCTGGCTCGCCTCGGACGGCGGCGGCGGCGTGGCCGTCAACCCGGACAGCGAGCGCGTGTTCCTGGAGAACGTGTGCGTGGCGCGCGCGTTCGAGAACACCTGCGCCGTCGTCTTCGCCAACACGGGCGCGCCGCCGGGGAGGGCCGACGCGCGCGACGACGCGGGCAATGAGTACGTCGGTGTGAGCCAGGTGGCGATGCCGCTGCTGGGGGCGCTGGGCAAGATGGGCCCGGGGGAGGACATGAGCGTCGTGGATGTGGACTTGGGGGTGCTTGACGTGGCGGAGGAGGTGTACAAGGTAAGAGAGGACCTGGCGAGGGAAGGGTGGCACTACGTGAAGACGCAATCGGTGCGAGGCAAGGGAGAGTGAGTTTAAGTGTTATTGGACTTGAAATAGGTCCATCTAGCAATACTGCGTGTGAATATTGATGGACAACCGCATCCAGTTGGAATTGCATCAGGCCAATACTGCATGTAACTAGTGATGATGAACAGCATTTGTTCTCATGAAGCGACAAAAATATGCCCAACTTCAAGCTGATGGCACAAGCTCGTTGCCTCGACACATAGCCGTGCCCCAGACGGCAGATGATACAGACACAATCACATGTAAACACGCGGGCTCAGTCCCCCTCTTTCGCCTCTGCTGCCAGAAACAGCCTGCGCAGCTCGACCCGACTCATACCGTGCTTCTTGATGAGGCGATCAGACTCCTTCTTCGCCTTGCTCAGCTGCCTGGGAGACGTATCTGCTTGCGTCGAGTCCACCAGACGGAGGCTCTTGTCGTCCCGGTCAGTCCAGATGCCCTCGTGGTGCGTGGGAACGCCCTTGCCGTCCAGGAGGCTCTGCATCACCTCCCCAGCGAGCCCGCCCGGTACCATCGTCGTTCGCTTCAGCGCCTCGATGACGATGTGGTGCGGATAGCCCAAAGACTCGAAGCGCTCCACAGCCTCCTGGATTTGTTGCTGGTTGCTCTTCTCTCTCCCTCCAAGCATCTGCTTCTGCCCTGCAGGCCGCGGCTCCGGCTCAGTTTCCATATGTCTTGTGGGAACTCGATTTTCTGAGGACCTGAACGAGCTCGGCAGGGATCGCCTGGAGGTTCGGGCACTCGCTTGCGTTGTCATTGGGCTGCTGACATTTATGGTGCCTTGAGGACGAGCAAAATCTGTTTCCCGTCTTGTGTCGGCATTGGGTCGACCTCTCTCCAGATCAAGAGGGATTGGCCGAGAGTCTAGCTCTTCTGAGTGCAGCTGTTGAGAGGGGGTTACGTCAAATGTGCTCTCTGCCCTCTCAAGTCTTGCGGGCGACTGTATTTGTGTGTCAAAGATGATTGTCTCGCCCTCAATCTCTTGCCTGCTTCTCTGATCCAGATCCAGATGCTGCTGTGGCGCATCTGTGCTATGGACCTGCCTGAGACGTAATGTGCCTCTTTGCAGGCTCGGCGAGATTGAAGGAGTCCTTGGCGCACGGGTCGGGTAGCCGATTTTGTCGTCCGGAGTGGAGGGTATTTCGGCATCCCGACTGAGACGGATTCGTTTGGGTTGACCGGACGATGCCGACGAAACTTCTCGTGCCCGCCGTTTCCCGTTGACTTGCGCCGGCGGCGAAGAAAAGATGTGCGGGGAAGCTTGCCGAAGTCCCTCGTCTGACCGTTGCCCTGCATCCTCCTCTTCGTCCTGGCCAAAACTGTTCATAGTCTCGAGGAAATCGGCCAGGTTAACATCATAGCAGTCTTTCAAGGCATCGGGCACACGGTCATGTTGTTCCCAGTTATAGCCCAAATCTTCGGCGACCTTTATCCAGTCAACCTCATCAACGGGGACTTTTTGTGCCTCGACTGCCTGGTTTATTTGCCACAGGTTGAACGTTTTCCCTTCAATGTTATGCTCCAGCTCGATTTCCGCGCCGCTCGCTTCAACGAAATAATTGAGATCGCTGAAGAATCGGTCCCTCGCGTAGTCGTCGTCTTGTGTCTCGGGAACGTGCGGTGAAGGATCTCGCTGCTCAGCTACAAGGTTTCTTTCGGCCTCCAAGGCACGCAATGAAGGTCGCACATGTCCACGTCCCCCATCTCCTTGTCTGGCCGGGGAGCGTGCGTTCTCCGCCACCGCTTTGGCAGCTGGTTTTGAAGGCGACGCAGACGTTGCGGCTTGGCGAGTTCTCGAAATCGAACCGCTGGCTTGGTTGGCAGCCTCTTCTGATGCATTGTTGGCCTGCTCCATGGCTGCCTCAACTTCTGCGGGCAGATCCTCTCTTGCCAGCTTTTCCAGATATGGCTGGCCTCTGTTCACCAACGTTTTATTGTACCGTTCTCTCCAAGATTGCCACGTATGCCGAGGATTCTAGACGCGTCAACATAACTTGCACCCGCCACGAGATTATTGGCACGTACCCTGGCCTCAAGCTCCTGATACACAACGTTGCCGGTTGAGGACATGCTGTGAGAAAATACCCACTTCACCAAAACCACGTCATCTGTGTGGGTATATGGCGTTCTCGTTCTCTTTGTCGGCCGGCTTGACCCTACCGGTCGTGGGGCGCCCGGAGCTGGCCCGATTTGATAGCGGTCCTTTATTTGCATGATGCCTTCCTGGACCGATTCGGTGACATACTTCCACGAGCACGCGCCAGCGGGGGCGTCTTTCCTCGCATGGTCTGCAATGAGAATGTCTGCGTCCTTCTCCAAGGGCACGATCAACCCGCCATTATTCTTAAACGCCTTTAGCATGGCAATGAGTCGGCATGTGAGGGTCGCTCACCTTGATGAGGCCAAGGATAGTCTCCCTCATCGGTATGCGCTGAGCCACCCAGAAAGACACGCCCCTGAAGATGTTGCCACCTTCGGCGCTGGGGACCCCATCGTATGTTATGCCGGCCGCCATGGCACGCGCTTAGCTGCACTGTAATGTTTGGTGTCTTTGGACATGGGCTCTGAGAAGACGAAATCTGCGGCATAAGCGCGACGCGCATATCGAAATGTCAAAGCCACCCCCTAGCGACGATGTGCACCATTTTAAAGTCGACGAGAATTGCTTTGTATCCGGGCGCCTCGTAGGAGCGATCCCGTGGTGTCCGCACTGAGCCAAGTGTCGACGCGTGACGACGTCGCGCAATCACGTGGCCTCGGACATGCTCCCGCCAGCTCCAAAACGAGCTCCACCTGGGGCCCCTTCGGTGCCGGATACAAGCATATTTCAGGTCAGCTCGATGCAGCTGGTGATCGTCTCAGCCACCACAGCCTCTCCGAGCCACGTGCCGGCCAACACCGCACGAATTTCCTTGGTTCTTGTCAGGCTTTGAAATTTTAAAATGATCTCATCGAGGCTGGTTGGTAGCCTCAGCTGATACGTCTTGTCCTTCAGGCGCTACTTATCGGCCAATCCTTCCGTCTCAGGAGGCCCGTCACGGGCCGGGCCGCCGCCATGACGCCGTTCAAGTGGGCGGTCGCCTTCATACTGTCGCTATCGTTTATGGTGTTTGTAACGTTTTTTGGCAGGCTGCCTATATTTAGGTGAGTTGTGTTGAGCGTTTGTTCATTGCGAGAAGATGCCCGCGACGCAACTGACAAGTGAACCAGGCGGACCCCTATTGGCGGCTTGCACAGGCTGATATGGATACACACGCCCAACGCCGCGCTGGCCCTGGATAACAGGCTCACCGCGGGCAGGCTGTCGAGATGGCTGTCCAAATTTGGAAATCACATAATGCATGAGAGGCATCCCACGGTCGTGGTACGTCAAGCAGCTGGACCCTTTCGAACCGTCTTTGAGTTGAGGTCTCTTTGCTCACTCCATCAGATCTTCTTCCTCGCCATCCTCGTGGTTGCCGAGTACATGTACCTGCCCGAGGCGTGGCCCCAATTGGGTTGGTTTTCGAAACTCACTGCCGGCATCACCGTTATTATGCCGTACCTCTTCCTTTACCTCGCCTGCGTCAGCGATCCTGGTTACATTACGCCCGACAACCATGCGTACCACATGTCGCTGTACCCCTACGACCACGCTCTCTTCCACCCAGGCAACGAGTGCAGCAGCTGCCGCTTCCTCAAACCCGCGAGGTCCAAGCACTGCAGCATCTGCAAGTGCTGCATCGCCAAGGCGGACCACCACTGCGTCTTCATCAATTCGTGCGTCGGCTACGGGAATCACCACTGGTTCATCCTGCTACTCTCTTCCACAGCCTTGCTGACGACGTACGGCGGGCTACTGGGCATATCACTCATGTCGTCCGCCATGGCTGAGCGTCACCCGCACTGGTCCTTGTGGAAACCGCAAGACATGACCTTCAACCAGTACATGGGCGTCTGGGGCTGGGGCGTCCAGCACAATGTCCGGTTGGGCGCGACGACTCTCCTATCCGTGCTGACCACGCCGCTCGTCTGGGGCCTCCTTGCCTACACCCTGTACCTTGTCTACGCCGGCACCACGACGAACGAATCCCTCAAGTGGTCCAATTACAAAGAGGACATGAGCGACGGCTACGCATTCCTCCGGCCGTTATCTCCCAGCAGACAGAAGGACCGGCGCGTGGAGCCTCAGTGCTGGAGATGGCCCGTCGAGCCTGAGCATGTACTCGTGGCCACTTCTGACGCCAAGCCTCCGGCTGAGAACTCGCGTGTCGCAGGGGATGGCGAGTGGGAACATGTTTGGAGCATAAAGCACGTCGAGAATTTGTACGACCTGGGCTTTTGGGACAATCTGGTCGATGCATTTGTGACAGATTATACGTTCGGCAAGCGGACGGATGGACCTCCCTCTGAGCGCAGACGACGCTCCAGAGAGCCAGCTCGCCGGCCAGGGCTCCCTCCGTAGGAATGTCATGGGAGATTGAGGTGTACCATCATTGTACATTTCCATCAGATAGATTTCAAGTCACGTGTGCAAAATATGTCCCGTTTGGTTGAATCATCTCATCATCGCTTCTCATGAACGTTGCTCATGTTCGTCGTGTCCACACGCGTCTAGGTCTTGCATAGACCTGCAAAGACTGTATCCAGTTCCTCCGCCGCCATGGTAGAGCACCCCGTCCTGCGACTACCCTCATCTAGAACGCATCGTAGCCAATATCTAAGCTGCTCTTGAATCACAAGATAGTACCGAATCTGTTCGATGTCAGCAGGGGTCCGGGACCTCATGTCGGAACGTGCGTCACTCACCCAAACGTCTGCTTGATGCTCTTGATGTAGTACTCAAGCCAGTTGCGCTTCGTGACGTCTTCCTGGCCAACGGGGACGCCATCCCAAGTCACACGCATAACCGTGACGTGATCCACGTCGTTTTGGTCAAACTCAATCTGCAGCTTCGAGTAGTGGCCAGCAGGCCACTGTGCCAGCCGCCAGCTTTGCACGATCTTCTTGGGTGACTCGAGCTCCAGATATTCGCCCGACACATTGCCGCCAAAGAGCTCAAACTTGCCGCCCTTCTTGGCCCCTTCAAACACCTTGGGGGGAGCGCGGGTGAAGGCGGCCAGCCGTGAAGGGTCGGTAAACGTTTGGTACATCTCCTCAGCCGTGGTCCGAAATTCCTCGTTGTCGGTCACCGTTACGGTGTTGACAATGCCGCTCGTGCTGGTCGGACCGCTGGCCTCTGCGGATTTGGGGGTAGAGGCTTGAGGGTGGAGCTTGGGAGTAGAGAAACCGCTGGACGGGTTGGAGCCAGCGGCGTGCTGAATATCCTTGCCGTGCTCGGCAATCAAGGCTGGAGCGAGCTTTTGGAACTCTTTTCGCAGCTGGGGCACCAGCTTCGACCGTACAAGGTCCTTTACGGGCTGCTTTTCCTTGGACTCGGAGAAGATGTCTACGTCAAACTGCGGTCACTTAGCACACCGACCAGGCAGAGCGGAACGGTTGTCCTGGGACGACATACCACATACTCGTCCTCGTCGGTGTCGTGCGCAATCTCAGGCACGGTTATGGTTCCAGACACCTCATCTGCATCTGGGGCAGAGCCTGCGCGGAACAGTCAGCCCCCGCTGCGCAGGGCACACGTTGGCGCACATTGCAGCGTCCTTACCGGTATATTCCAGAACCAGCTTCACGTCAAAGATGGTGATCACCTTGCCCTTACGCTGGCTGACATCGACGTCGCCGTCCATGCTCTGCACCTTGCTGATCCTGGCGTCTACGTCGCCATCCTTGGCCTCGACCTTGACCAAGGTCTCCTCGAACCACTGCTTGGCCCACGCGGAAACATCCTTGTTGACCCAATGCCAGTTGTTGGGGTTGTGTAGCACCATCCTAACGACCGAGGCCCGGAGGCTGTGAAAAGACGGGAGTTCCTGGCAAGGCCACATGTCAGCATGGGAGCTTTGAGAATCAATTCCTGCGCAAAACAATGTCTTTGCAGTCTGCAGAGTCAGAGATGGTCTTGGACCAAGCAATTTGGTCATCAATGAAGGGAGTACAAGTTCACTCTATGACTGGTGCCAGCTGTAGTCTCATCATGCAAGAGACTGCAAAAGACGGGCAATGCGCGGCAGGGGTAGAGAGGATACTCACGATTTGACTGGTGAGAGATGCTTCCGAGATACTGAGCAAAGTGACGGTACGGTGCAGCGAGGAGGGTAAGCGACGGGATGAAGAGAATGGGAAGAGGAGATGGTCGGGGTGTTGAGGATGGGAAGAAGCTGCAAAGCTCGGAACCCTCTAGAATTTCTCAAGAGCCTTGAGCCCCCACAGGAGCGGAAAAGCGGGGCACCTCACTTCGCGTCGGATCCACCCCAAGAATCAAAGCCAACCCGCACCAGCCTTGCCTCGGGACACTCGAAGCGCGTTGGTGAGATCAATACGCGTGTGATCGAGGCCTATGTGAACTTTCCGCCGGCGCTATCGAGGCCTTATTCGCCGTTCGCCACGAAGTGCTGACCTCCACAGATTCGAAGGCGCTCAGGAAGCCAACGCGAGAAGCAACTACCCTGGACCGACCATTGGACGGGCCCTCGGGGCAATGAAGTTGCAAGTCAGTCGACTGGGAACTGGTGGTCGGAGCATTGCTCGTCATTGCCGGTTTATAAACAACCCTAGAGCTCTTCGTATCTCTCCATGGATGACCAATGAATGGAGGACGGCCGTGGCACTGTGTACGCCGTTGCAAATGTCGGCTTTTGCCGAGCAAGTTTTGTCGTCATCGTATTAGATCGCTTCACCTCGTGAAAGAGTCGAAGAATCGCGTTCCGGTAGTGACTGGGAGTAAGTGAGAAGAACAATTAGAAATGACATTTTCCTGCGAGGTGGGTAACGCAGAAGTGACAATTCGTAAACAAGGTCCATGCGTGGGCAAGGCGCGCGCAATTCACCGAGAATGCGGCGTTGTAGGGTCGAGGGTCCCCGGCTCACGACGATGATCAACATTAAGCGTCGCTGATCAATCTGCGACGCACCTTTACGACAATTAAACGATTGAAACATGACATTGTTTGCTTTGAAACGTGTTGAAATGTGTGAAATGAACCTTGATGTGACTGCAATGATTCATGGAAGATGGATGACTGCTTGCTGCGTGTAAGTCATGCCATGGCGGCAGGAGCAGTGAAGCTTCTCACCGTAACCACTGATAAGAACTGGTCAACGCTTCAATTCCAATGCTTCTGCTTATGTGAATCTGGCTCCCGCGCAAACTGCGTGGCTCAATGCGACCATCATTGCCGGTGGGCTCGGTGATCCCACTCGCGTAGCATCCATGTTGGCACAACAATAGCAAGCCTCAGCACCCGTAGCGAGTCTCAGCGCCAGGATGCCCGTGCCTTCAAAATGACGTTGCCAGCAGAAGACAGCTCAACCCTCAGGCATGACCGTCGCCTCAGAGTTCGCGGTCCCGACGCAGCTCGATGGGCTTCAAGCCTGCGACCAGAGCGACCAGCGGGTCAGACGGCGGGCGTTGCAAGAGCCTTCATCCCAATATGAGGCTGACCAGCGATACCCTGCGCCGCTCAACCCAAAACGCCGGTGCATCTGGCAAGCACAACACGAGACTTGGGAGTAGAGCGCCCGCATCGACTGCCATGCTAGTGCAGCTGCAGGGTTCTCCAGCAGATTCCTTCCCTGGTCAATCAGGCGGGTGTGATGAAGCGATCTCTGATCATTCGTAAGGCAAGGTAAAAGGTGGGCAAGGCAGTCAATATCGCCCGCTTTCCTTGGTCCAAGGTTGCATCCATTTCATTGCACCTACAGCCCCGCCATCAACCTCGCTGAAAAGAGCTGCCAGGCGCAGCTGCTGCTGTTGGAGTCCGACCCATGCTTCATTAGCCGAGCGCTTCTTCAGACCTCGCTTGTCTGCTTCATCCCGTTTGGCGCTGCATTTAACGCGGTGCAATATTTTTGCTCTATAATCTCGGGACTCTCTTTGACGAGGCACCCCTCAGACATTGAAGTTGACTCGCCGCGGAAGCCGTCGCTTCCTCGCAGCCTCTCTTGACATCCACGGTGTCACACCTCGCAAATTCATCACTCGCCTCCCACGCCGTCCAACTGCTCATCACACCAAGGCTCTTCTACCATGTCGCCCATTTTGCTACTCGTCAGCTTTGCCGCCGTCGTTCTTGCCGCAGGCGACAACGTTCTGCTGGCCAATACCACGGGCGTATCATGGACGCCGTCTGCCACGGAAGAGAGCACCTGCGACCAGTCGACCTTTGTTTTTGACGAGACCCTCGATCCCGCCGACTGGCGAGAGTGTGCCGCTCTTTCCAGCGCGTGGGTATCTGAGAATGGCACCTTTCGCGTGGTCAACAAGGGAGCCAAGACGTTCGTCCCCGTCATCCAGCAGAGAGATTGCACCCTGGCCGTTGAGCCCACGGGCGCAAAGCATGGCACCTACACTATTGGCGACAAAGACGTCAAGTCAATTCTCGAAAACAGCCTTAAGAACTTCTCGAGCGGCACGCAACTGGCCGTCAAGGGCGTAGTCATGTGCGATGTCAACGGCGGCGGTCGTGGAGCCCTCACATGGCGGATCTCGAAGACCAGTAAGGGAGTGTAAAGGGGCAGTGGGAGGTATAGAGTATGGAATCCTAGAGACTGAACTTGTATTACGGAAACATGTTGGTGTCCATCGGTGCCTCTGATGAAGCGTACCTGGCGGTGCACGTCCATTATTGTCATGCCAGAGTGAGTGGCGGCAGTCTCGGTCTGGCCAATCCGTTCCCAGCGAGGGGGGAGACTGACTTTTAGGTTGTCGAACTGCCGGCCACATAGTAGTATCGCTTATCAGATTTGTTGAATTTCTGTCATCGACCCTTTGTGAATTGCAATCCTTTAGATCCATCTAGGCCTTCCCCAGTTTGTGCGGACGGAGCAGCTCGGGTCAAGTGCCGCAAATTTACCATGAATTGAGAATGAAGGGTTAATGCTCCGGATAGTTTTGCAAGCTACAAGTTTCGCAGTTGAACAACAATTCTCGGGGGCCTGGCAAGCTATACGTGTTGTGAACAGCCGCTTTTCACTGATCGTCACACAGGAGACGCGAAAGTTGGAGGCCGTTTTCGTGCACACAATTGGGAAGACTTTTAATACCCCAGTCTCATCCATCTTTCAATGCTCCTTATCCATAGAATCTCTTCGCACGCGGGCGGTAACGGTCCTCAAGGACATGCGCGGGCACGAGGCAGAATTGGCGATGAATACTCCGTACGGAGTACTCCGTATGCAGCTCAGATACGGTCAAATGAAATCCTATGTTGATCTAATTTCAATTTGAATCACATCAGGTCTCTCGGAAGTCTGGATAGATGCATCACGCCCGATTCAGTGAGCACAACCACTCCAAAAGCAGCAGAAGCAGCAGCATCGCCATTTGGTTAGGGCAACGGGCTCCGCTCCATCCGCGGTCGGCCCCTTGCAGACACCGAACGCACTTGCACAACAGACGACGTGCGGGGAAATGCAGCCGACCTAAGTCAGCAAGGCCAATTGTGGTGAGTTATCCCTGTCTGCCATCGGTGTCGGGTTTCAAAGCGAGGACCTCGCCGCGCGAGCAGCCCTCGATGGGAGCGCCAGTCCTAATTAGGAAGTATTGTCCAAAGGGAAATGAGAGACTGTGTGACTTATACAAAGCGCAGATGCGTCGGTGCCATCAGAGTTGGGCGATTCACGTCGAGAGCTGCCTACCGCTTCATTCGATGTGCCTGCCGGAAGTCTAAGACGCCATGGAACGAAGGGCGATGGTCGGGGTGCGTGCTCGTACAGTACAGTAATGCAGGATGATTGCAGTCAGGATTGAATGTCACCTAGATTGCCGGAGAGATCACCGTCTGATGTCAGAAAGGCCCTCAAAGCAAAACTCGCAGGCTTACGGTCATTCCCCCTCCTCGAAGCAGGCTGCTGCTGAGGCTCAACTGGCGGTCAGTGTGTTTCTGCTATTTACGGATGTTCTGAAACAAGCCGAACGTCAATACGCAGATGAGACCTTTTCTCGCTTGTTGAGCGAGTGACTGGTCATGGTTGACGGCGCGATGGTTGTCCGCTGGCGTTCCATCCAATTGCCAGCGGCATCAACAGGGGGGTGAGCCGACCCCAGCGCAGCGGGGTGCTTGCCCGACATCTGGCGCTAGATGGACCCGTGCACGGCAAGACGGGTAGCAGTTTGTACGGGGTAAGCTCCGCATCCCTGCGCTCGACGGCGCAGCTTTCCGCTGCAGCCAGCCGCAAGCAGATCCGTCCCCCCACCCCCACCCACTGCCGCCTCGTGTCGCGGCTCTCGCTCTCGCTCTCGCTCGCGCGCCAGCGATGAAATCCCGGAAGCGAGCCACATGGCAGTCGAGCCGCCGGGCAGCACACTCAGAGACGGAAAGTTTACAGTCAGAAAATGACGTTTCCTCCTTTCTACCGTTTTGGCCTCGGGGACCGGTTCCGAGACGGAGGGCTCTGCCCTCATAGCCCTGCGTGTCGTCTCATGAGGGCCGTTTGCACGGCCGGCACCAGACAATCGATCGATGGCTGCAGTCAAGGTGTCGGCCGCTCCGCGCCTGTCGCAGGATCGCCCGAAGTGCCCCAGGCAGCCGTATGGGGTACGGGGGAGGCGTCGCATATGAAACGCGACAGTTCTATTCCATCCATAGTACTCGTATTGTGCCGACGGAGCACGGACGAGCGGAGCGGGTGATTGCCTACCTTAATACCTTTGATTCCAAGGGCCGGCGGCTGGGCACAATGGGCGCCACCAACAACGGCGATGAATGGGGGCGGAAATGGGGGTCCTCGGCGTCTCCACGAGCGCGACCTCGAGGCGGCCGCGCGATGGCAGATGTGCCAGACAGACGGCGGAAAGACGGCGGAAGCCCTGCGAGGCCGGGCGGCCAACCGGAGCCCCGCCCGACCCTCCACCGCCGCCATCCCCGAGCCAAGCTGACGCGACTGGGGCGATGACAGCGGGCTTGGAGGCCGTCGCTACTCTGTTCGGTGCGCCCGCCCAATCGCCTTTTTGGCGGCGGCTCGATTGCCGTGGGCGACGTCGCCTCGCTCACGCTGATGGCTGACCGAAGCTCGGCGCGCCGCGAGGGCCCCCATCGGTGATGCATCCCTCCATTCCAGCCACCCATCACCCGTGCAGCTAACTGCATTGGACAGGTCGCCGATCAAATACAAAGGCGGCACAATAAGAAGCTTCCGATTTCCGAGGCGACATGTAAAGCCTCGCTCGTACCCCCTGCAGGTCTATATCATTCATCTCACCCACCCCCCACGCGTCGCAACCATGAACCTCAATCAACCCCCGTCCTGACCAGCATGAACAGCCAGTCTTCGCATCAGAGCTTTCAACCTCTACATCAAAGCCACGGTAGTGCGCACTGACGTGCACCTGCTCGCCGGACTCTGGCAGAACAACCACCCTGCACGCACAAACATCAGCTGCGGAGCAAACGGCTTTCTTCCTTTGCGAAAGCTTTGTCTTCGCCTTGACATATACACCAAACGACCTTTTCCCGCTCTATTTGCCGTCTTGACAGCTTCGGTGCTAGATCTCGACGACAACCAGAACGCCTCCACGAGCGGAATCCTCAATATACACATATCCAGGAGAGCCATGGCTGTTACAACTTCTCACGGCGACCGTGCGCAGGCCGCCACCATGACCACTCCCTCCAAATCTCCCGTCCACCGCGCCTCGACCTCTTTCTTCCAGCTCCCCACCGCCAAGAAGCGCATGCACAACCGTGTCCAGGAGCAGCTGCAGCGCGAGAAGGCGGCGATGCAGGAAGAGGCCATGCTTCGCGGCCAGGCTTGGCTATACCTCGACGACTTCCTGCGTCGGTCGCCCTGGGAGGACATGATGGACCAGATCGCCATCGTGCGCGAGGCCGTGCCAACCATGCCGGAGCTCAACTCGTACGGCGACCTGGACGAGGAGGAGGGCACCAAGGCGTGCCGCCGCCTGTTCAAGGCCGTTGTCGTCTGGGACGAGCTCGGCCACAGCCTGTGGAAGACGCTTCGAGCCGCCTCGGAGCAGAGGCAGCTCGCGCAGCGCCAGTTTGAGCAGATCGATGCCCGGTGCACCGATGTTGCATTTTACACCACAGCCTCGCGCCGTTCGCCGCGGCGCGCGTCTGAGGCTTCGGACCCCGAAGGGTTTTCAGACACCGAGGGGCTTTCGGACGTCGACACGGCTTCGGACGTCTCGCCGCACGGCTCCATCTGCGGGGAGAAGCACCAGCAGCCGTTCTTGAAGCTTTCAAGGAAGCTCAGCTCATCATCGTCATCGTCGCGGCGAGCCTCCTCAGAATCAACGCGATCCGGCACTGAGTGCTTGCCGCGCAGCACCGCGAGCCAGGGCGGCTCGCGATCGGCGACCCCCAAGGGGATCTCGCACAACTACATCTCCGCCGTCAGGAAGACACTGGGCGTGTTCAGCGAGAGCCGCTCTAGCCTGGGCATGGGGCGGCATCACACGCGATGACTTATCACGACGAAAATTGTACATGAACCACGTCATTGCGGCCGGCGTTTTCTTTTCTTGGGGTTCACGTATGGCGTTGATGGCTACTACGGTGGGTTGCGGCATTATTGGAAGAGTCGTTTCGATGAGATATGATATTCTTGCTCTTCCGGCACGGCGTTCAGAGGATCGACTCATGCAGTCGACGGCAAAATGCTGGCATAGCTTAGGTAGACAAAACAAGGTCAGATGGTGACCATTGCATTCATCGGCGCATCATTGAAACCATGTGAAAAAAAATGTCGTGTGGCCTTACAATCAGCCACCGCGGTCTTAAGCTTTGAGAGATGTCATTGTGCGCTGACTCCGATTTGGGAGGCGAATAGGTAAAGACAGCGATGAGAAGTGCGTGACGCCACCACGTGTCTTGGGGGGCGCGGTCCCGGAATGTTGGGAATGGTTGCCGAAGGGGAGGCGTTGAGAAAAAGCAGATGATAAGGTTCGGGCGCTGCCAAAGTATCTCGGACCGCGGTTGCGACTCTGTGTGTCTGCCACAAGGGGGCGAATTCGATGATGTCGGCCGGTCGTCACATGCGCGTCGCCGCCCGCAGGTGCCGCCGGCCCCGCAATACCAACCTTAGGAACCTTAACTGAGGAACTGCCGCTTGGGTCCGTCGGAACCGACTACCTACATGAGTTAGAGCGCAAGAATCTACTCGTAGGGGGTATGCAAGTACACATCTCTTCGCGGAAGCGCTGGAAGCTACATAGGTACTGTGTAGCCAGAAAGCGCAATGATGAAGCGAAGATTCTTTGACGTTTCCCATCACGACCCGAATTGTCCATGGCACTTAGAGCGACTGGGCAAGGTTTGGGCATCACCATACCCAGACTAATATCCGCTGCTGAAATTGAATACTTTGGGAGTGGAATGATTGGAATGATCAATACAAACGATCACAAAAATGGCGAGTCCTAGAATACCCCAGGGACAGTAACATCTCATGGAGCTGCTTCGGTGTCATTGTGCCATCGTGAGATGAGCCGACAGATCGAGATTCTCTGCCAACCAAGCCAAGGAACAGGCTAGCTTCGATTTGCTTAGCGCGCTGTGTTATATAAGCTGAGCTCTGCCGGCTGAACACCGGCAAGAGCTCGACCAAGAGCTGTTGGTGGTCCGTGCGCGCTGCGTGTTGTTCCCCAGGCCACAAGGCTGCTCTATCCCGTGCAAGAGCGAGCAGAGCAGCCAATAACCGACCCACAGGCGCGACAGCTCCAACTCCACCAAGCATTTCTCTCCAAGCTGGCGCTTGCCCTTCCTCGAGCCTCACCCCAGCCTCGCTTGGATCAAGCACGTCAACGGTCTTTTCTGCCACCCTTTACTGCCAACGGTCCTAGTTGCGGCCTTGTTTCTCGCCGTCGCTCTCTCGTGCCTCGCGCACGCCCCGTCTTCAGCCCTGCCCGCCGACGCGTGGATGGCCAGTGTCTGCTCATAGCCTGGCCGTAATCATGGCGGCTGCGGATGTGGATGTGGGCTACATCGCAGGCCACCTCGGTCTCGATCAGCCCGCTGTGGCGACACTGACGACAGAGCCCACCGTTGACCTCGTCTTGACGCTGCTGCAGGCTGTCGCGGCAAAAGCCCACGAGTTCGACACCCTATACGCCGAGAAGCTGCAGACGGACATTGAACTCGAGAATGCTGTCCGCAGCTCCGAGTCGCGGTCGCAGACGTCCAAGGCCACTGCGGAAAAGGCCCTCAAGGATGTGGAAGAGGCGAGACGGAAACTGAAAGAAGAGGGTATTATTGCACCATCTACATTCGTGACCATTCCTGCTGATGCCTTTCAGAAACAAGAAGTCAGACGCTCGAAAATGAGCTGCAAGTGCTCAAGTCGAAGAATTCGGATCACGCGGCCGAAGTCAAGGCCCTCAACGACCAGATCGAGACGATCCAGTCCTCAAATCGCACCAACCTCAGCATCATCGAGTCCAACAACAAGCGCGATCAGACGGTCACCGAGGAGCTGACCAAGCAGCACCAGCGGAACGTCGAGCTGTCGCGCGAGATAACAGCCCTGCAGCAGTCGGAGCAGAACGCCAAGGGTCAGCTCAACAGCGCCAAGTACCGTGAGGAGTCTCTCAAGCAGCAACTCGAACTGGCCCGTCGAAATGCCGAATGGCTCGAGAGCGAGCTTAAGACGAAGAGCGAGGAGGGCCTCAAGTACAGGAAAGAAAAGGGTGCCCGGATCGCCGAACTACAGAGAGAACACGAAGATGCCCGATCCCAGGTCGACACCCTCAAGCGGAACGAGCAGCAGCTCCGCGAACGCCTCGACGCTATGCAGGCCAAGGCAGACGAGGCACTCGTCAAGCTGCAGAAGCAGGAAGGCGCCTTCGCCACCACTGTTGAAAGCTACAAGCAGGAGCTCGAGGACCAGCGGAGACTGGTAGATATGTCGGATCAGCTCAGCAAGAAGCACCAGGAACGCGTGCGGGAGCTCGACGCGGAAAAGGAACGCCTCAAGGACAACTATGAAAACGAGATTCGCCGTGTTCGTCTGGAGTTGGAACAGGAGCGACAGACGACGGCTCAGATGGAGGAGAAGATCCAGCAGCTCGAGGCCGAACTCGAAGGGCTGCAAGCTCGCATGGACCAAGGCCCTGCGCCTGGATCGGTGCCGCAGACACCGCGGGCCAACGGTTCTCTGATGGCCCGCGCCGCATCACCCTTTGGAACCCCCGGCTCGATTCGGAGCAAGTCGGCCATCACGGCTACACAAGCTATTGAACAACTGTACCAAGTCAAGGGCCAGCTCGCGGGCGAGAGGCGAAGAAACCAGCAGCTCTCCGAGGAACTGGACAACATGATCTCGGCCCTTGAGGCCAAGGCTCCTGAAATTCAGGAACTTCAAGCCGAGACCGACACTCTTCGCAACGAAATAGCGCGGATGTCAGAGCTGTCTCAGCAGAGTTTTGAGGAGCGCGACATCGCCAGGAAAGCGGCACGACAGGCCAAGAGTGACCTGGCCAGTGCACGTTCCGAGGCCAAGATCTGCAAGACGCAGCTGCGAGACCTCAGCACACAAATCCAAATGCTCGTTTTCAACATCTTCGCTCTCGAAAAGGGCATGGACCAGCTGACCGAGGACGAGAAATTCCGTCTTCAGCAGCTGGAACGAGGAGAGATCACAGAGGAGGCCTTGTCGGATATGTCTGACACAGATCAGTTCATCACTCAGAAGCTGGTCGTCTTCAAGGACATCAAGTCGCTGCAGACCAAGAATGAAGAGTTGATGCGCATCATTCGGGAGCTCAGCGAGCAGATCCAGAGCGAGGAGGCACTGGCAGCCAAGCACCAAGCCAAGGTGGACCACGACAAGGTCGAGCAGCTCCAGCGTGAGCTCGAGAACATGACCGAAGAGAGTAGGTCCATCAAGAATACCATGGAGAGCTACAAGACAGAGCGCGACATGTTCCGACGTATTCTGCAGCAGCGAGGTGCCGGAGGGGATGAGGCATCCATGATGCGCACCTCACTCGATGGCAGTCAGCGTCTTCCCCTCGCTAGCATCGAGGGAGACCAGTCCGAGGCGCTGAATGAAGCCCTGCGTAAGCTGCAGTCCGAGTACGACAGCTTCAGAGACGCACAAGACGACGTCCGAAAGGACCTACGCGCGCAGATTGAACAGCTATCTTCAGAGAAGAACTCTCTTCAGGCGGAGAGAGTCAAACTACAAGGTGATCTCAGGATCGAGGGTGAGAGGAGGGGAATGCTGCAGAGCAACTACGCGGCACTTCAAGGCGAGAATGTGGAGCTTCAGAAGCGGAGCCAGAGCCTCTCTGAGACGGCGGCTAAGCAGGACATTCGGACGCAACAAGTCGCAGAAGAGCTCATCGAGGCCAGGGGCCTACTCGACAGCATGAGGAATGAAACCGCTAACCTCAAGGCTGAGAAAAAGCTGTGGAAGGACATCCAAGATCGTATGAGCAAGGACAACGAGAATTTGATCGAGGAGAAGAATCGACTGAATCACCTTCTCGCTACCCAGCAATCAATGGAGAACGAACGCAGCATGTCCGAGGCTGAGGCGCGCCGGAAGGCGCAGGCAAAGATTGATGCTCTGGAGCGCGAGCTGAGCGACGCACAGCGCAAGCTGTCCAGCGATGCCCAGGAGAGCAAGGAACTCCAGCTGAGGAAGGAATTCGAGGCAAAGGAAGCCCAGAGACGGATCGACGACCTTATGACGAGCCTCAGCCAGATCCGCGAGGAGCACGTCAGCGTCAAGACAACAAGAGATCATCTTCAAGCTCGAGTCGACGAACTGACGGCTGAGCTGCGGAGTGCGGAAGAGCGCGCCGGCCGACTGCAGCCACGACCGACACCGCGTCCCGGCTCTGTCGTGGATGGCAACCAGCAGCAGCAAGAGCTCGAGGCTCAGATCGACAGCCTCAACGACGACATCTCTGACCTGAAGCGTGACCTCGACATGGCAAATACGCAGCTCGAAAATGCGAAGGCTCAAGCCGAACAGTACAAGGAGTTGAGCCAGGGCAACGAGGAGGCTCTCGAGGATCTCCGCGGCTCGCAAGCCCAGTACCAGCAAGAGATGGAGTCGCTCATCGAGGAAAAGGACGCTAAGATCAAGGAACTCAGTCAACGTATCGAGGATGTGTCTGCGGAGTTGTCGCAAACCAACAGCGAGCTGTCCACTCTGCGGGACTCCCAAGGCGAGATTGCGCGCAAGTACGAAGACGACAAAGCGATCCTGGAGGACGAGCTCAAGCGCCTCAAGGAGGACAGCGCTAGACACCTGGAAGCTGCTCGCTACCACCAGCAGGACCTGCGTGCGCAAGCCGACATTGCCACGAAGGCCCAGCAGGACTACGAGGTGGAGCTAGTCAAGCATGCCGAAGCCGCCAAACTCCTACAGCAGCTGAGGGCTGACTACAATGAGCTCAAGAGCCAGACCGCCTCCCTCAGAGCTGAAGCTGAGTCGGCAAAGGTCACCCTGGCGCAGAGCGAAAGCTCTTGGGAGGACCGGCGGCAGCATCTGGAGCAGGAGATGGCCGAGTTGACGGCACGACGGGAGGATGTCAACGCCCAAAACAAGCTTCTTCACCAGCAACTGGAGGCGTTGACCTCTCAGGTCGCGGCTTTGCAGCAGAACCGCGGAGGCGACGCAGATGGCGACGAGGGCATGTCACCTGTGAACGTCGGTGACGCCTTGGAGGGACTTCGCGAGCTCAACGGCTACTTGCGACGCGAAAAGGAGATCCTCGAAGTTCAGTATGACCTCAAGTCTCAAGAGTCGAAACGACTGCAGCAGCAGGTGGAATACGTGCAGTCACAGCTTGATGAAACCCGCCTGAAGCTTGATCAGGAACGCGCGCAGTCCGCCCAGGGCGGCCGGACCTCCATGGCTCACCAAGATCTCATGGAGAAGCTCAACGAACTGAACCTGTACCGCGAGAGCAGCGCAGCGCTGCGCAACGAGAACTCTCAGCTCAAGGATCAGATCGCCGAGAAGACCACCAAGATTGAAGAAATGGAGAGCAAGGTTCAGCCCCTTGAGGCGCAGATAGAAGCCCTCAGCTCTCAGAAGACGTACCTGGAGGAGGAAATCAAGCAGATCCAGGAGGACCGTGACCGCTGGCAGAAGCGCACCGAGGGCATCCTGACCAAGTACGGGCGCGTTGACCCAGCCGAGATGGAGTCGCTCAAGCAATCCATCGAGAACCTTGAAAAGGAGCGCGACGCCCTCAAGGAAGGAGAGGAGCCTCTGCGCGCCAAGGTCACCGAGCTCGAGTCGACGCTGGAATCGGAGCGTGAAGCTTGGCAGACTACGCGCACCAGACTCACTGAGCAGTTCAAGGAGCGATCCAAGAGGCTGACAAGCGACAAGAACGAGAACATCCTTAAGGCAAACCAGCTGCAGCAAGAGCTAGACCAAGCTAACGTCGACCTCGAAGGCGCAAGGAAACAAGCGCTACAGGCTGAACAAGACAAATCCAATTTCGAGAAGCAGGTGCAGAGCTTCAAGCAGCAAGTGGATGAGCTTCGACAGAACGCACAACAGGAATCGCCAGCGCAGCCGGGCCAATCTGCGTCGGCAGAGGTGGTGACGCAATTGGAGCAGCAGCTCTCCGACGCGCGCAAGGAACTGGAAGCGGTGAATGCACAGAAGCTAGGCGCCGAGCAGCAGCTGGCGAACGTTCGGGCCGAATTGCAGACAGCCATCTCCGAACGCGATGACGCGAGACGAGAGCTGCAAAATGCGCCTACACAGATGGACGTCTCCGGCGCGGAACAGTCCGCTCCCGCTCAAGAGGCTAGCGACGCGGCCCAGGACGGGGCATCTGGCCTGCCGGAGGCTGAGAGGAAGGCTCTGGAGGCGAAGATTTCCGCAGCCGAGGCCAAGGCAGCCGAACTGGAGGAAAAGGCTAAGGAAGTGGAGGCCAGGATCCAGCAGACAGTCAAGGAGAGGTGTGACAAGATGCGAGACTCGCTGAATGGCAAGCTCAAGGACCACCGCACGAGGATGGAAGAAGAATTCAAGCGAAAGGATGAAGACCTCAGGCTTAAGCTCGAGCAGGAGAAGCTCATCTGGCAGGCCGAGCACCAGGCCGTCAAACCAGCGCCCGCGCCAGAGCAACCACCAGCCACACCGGCCAAGCCGGACGATCAACCACAATCAGTCCCTGCAACACCGACCGCAGGTGCTGCGGCTGAGCTCGCTCAGCTGGACGATGCCGGCATCCGGCAATTCCTATCCACGAACGCAACTGTCAAGAGCATCATTTCGGCCAACATCAAGAAGAAGCTGGATGCCGAAAGTGCCAGGATCAAGAGTGAGACGGAGGCTAAGATCGCGTCGGCTCGCGACCAGGCTCAGCTCATGGAGTCTAAGAAGTCCACTTTGCGCATCAACATGACGGAGAACAAGCTGAAGTTGGCCACCACGAAGCTCACCATCGTCGAAACAGCTGCCACGGAGACGCCACAGAAGCCAGTGGTGGAGGTGTGGGACGTCGTCAAGAAGGTCAAGAGTGGCCCTGGTGGAGCAGCACCAGGAGCAGCAGCACCAGCGGCGGCGGCCACGGGCGCGGCTCCAAGCACTCCTGCAAAACCTGCCGCAGCTGGCGATGCACCGCAGGCGTCACCGGCTGTGCAGCCCGACGCCACGCCAAAGGCAGCCTCAACGCCTTCACAAAAGCCATCCGAGACTGCGCCCACAGGTTCCAAGCCGCCTCCAACGCAACAACAACCCGCGGGCCTCCCAGCCCCCGTCACGAGCAATCCATTTGCCGCTTCAACCAGTGCCAGCAATACCGAACCCCCAAATCCGTTTGCTGTTCAGCCTACTCCAGCTGCTCCCCAGAACGGTCAGACCCAAGCTCAACTGCCGCAGCCACCTCAACCACAGCAGCAGGCACAGGCCCCCGCTAAGTCGGGCATTCCCATGCCTCGCGGCGGCGGGCGCGGGCGTGGAGCCTATGTGCCACCTGGACATCGAGCCCCGAGCGGTTCTCAAGAGACTGGTGCAGGCCCTGGCGGCCAGGCCGGGCGCGGACGGGGACGTGGAAATTTCAATCCCGGGGCATCAGACTTTCAACCTGGGAGCAAGCGCCCGAGAAACGAGTCGGAAGCTGGCAGGGGAGCGAAGAGGCCTCGAGGTGGCGGTGGTGGTGGTGGCGGCTCCTAGAATGGACCACATTTCCGGCCGTTTTCACAGCGGAGACATCGCTTTTAATAGAAGAATGAAGGAGCAGGCCCGGGGGCTAGGAAGCCCAGGGCGTACACTTTGAAGGATCTGAAGATCATGATGAAGATCTGTATTTGTACTTGCTATGCTTGCGGCGGGAGGGCGGAATGGACGAAAGGGTACCCCAGGAGAGGGGGAAAGAGAGAGAGAGCTGGGACGATACACTGGTGCCTTTGCAGCACGACGCATTATATGAGTTATTTCCTTCTGTGTTACATGCTGTGCCTTGGTTTCATGCTTCGAAGCGCTGTGAGCGTTTTGGTGGTTTTGAACGTGGAGAGGAAGTGACGACAGAAAAGCTGGCTTTGGTGATGCAAATCAATGCATGGTGCAACGCGTTTCTTGCCATTTAGTAGTCCGCACCTGGTCATGTGTACGCCATGGACGATAATGGGCATTGAAGTCGCGATGGCCCGACCCGTAGTTTGTTAGCTCCGTCGGGCGCAGTGTTGTGGTCGGCGAATCGGCGCTGCTGCCGCCGATACTTGGTGCCACTAAAAAAAATCCGAGGAGCTGCAGTTGGCCGTGGCCGCCTCGAGCAACTTCGTCGAGCCATTCCTGCACCCAACATCCACGAATCAGCGGCCGGATTAAATTGAGCCTCGAAGGCCGCGCGGCGACAATCGACCCCCGGACGTCCCAATGGTTCCCCCGTCGAAGAAGCGCAAGCTGCCGGCTGCCTCGGGCCCCGCGCCGAAACGCAACAAGAACCAGGCCGTCAAGAGCGAGAAGCCGAAGTCCAAGGCGAGTCGCGCGAAGACGAGCGCTCCGCGCATCGTTGACGCCGCATCGCTCTCCTGGCAGTCCGTGGGGGAAGAAGAATTCGGCGGGCTGCAGGTGATTACTGGCGTTGATGTGGTCAAGGATGGCGAGAAGGTTCAGTTTGTGGTGAAGCAACAGACGCAGGAGACGCCGACGCTGCCGGACGCAGCGGGCGAGCAGGATGACGAGGAAGAGCCTTTTGAGGGCTTTGGCGACGACGCTGTGGAGGTCGAAAATATCGATTCCCGCCAAGATCACAGTGGTGAAGGTGACGTGGAGGATGCGCACAGCGGTGAAAAAACTACGAGCAAAACCAAGAACAAGACCAAGGCGAAGACGAAAGCTCAGCAGGGCACGACGGCGGCGGCCGATAAGGAACTCCAAAAAACAACCGCACGCAAAAGCGACGACGGAAAAGGCAACGCCAACGCTTTTAGCGCGCTGGAGGGCATCGCGAACGGGGAAGAAGACGACGGCGACGAGGGCGTTGACGTGGCGGACTGGGTGGCACTGAACCTGTCGCCACGTATCTTGTCGGCCATCGCGAAGCTTGGCTTCACCACGCCCACAAACATCCAGAAGATGTCGATCCCTGATATTGTCGCCGGCGGGGACGTGATCGGCAAGGCGCAGACGGGATCGGGCAAAACACTCGCCTTTGGCATCCCGATTGTCGAGAAGTGGCTCGAGATGTACGAGAGCGAGGGCGGCGAGCAGACGGAGAAGAAGCAAGGTCCCATGGCCGTGGTGCTGAGCCCGACGAGAGAACTGGCCAAGCAGCTGGGCGACCATCTCAAGGCGCTATGCGACGGTCTGCCCACGGCACCCTACGTCTGCGTCGTGACGGGCGGGCTGAGCATCCAGAAGCAGCAGCGGCAGCTGGAGAAGGCGGACATTGTCATCGGCACGCCCGGTCGACTGTGGGAGGTGCTCGAGGGCGACATGAAGCTGCAGGACGCCTTTACGCACATCAAGTTCTTGGTCGTCGACGAGGCGGACCGCCTGTTCAAGGTTGGGCAGTTCAAGGAGGCGGAGAACATCATCGGTGCGTTGGATCGGCGAGACCCGGAGGCGGAGCCGGGAGACGCGGACGACGATGTTGACGAGTTGCCGCCGCGGCAGACGCTCGTCTTTTCGGCCACGTTTGACAAGGATCTACAGACGAAGCTGGCGGGCAGGAGCAGGAGCAGCAAAAGCTCCGGTACGGGCGAGGGCAACGACGACAAGATGGCGTATCTGATGAAGTGCCTGCAATTCCGCTCGGAGCCCAAGTTCATCGATGTGAACCCGGTGAGCCGGATGGCCTCGGGCTTGAAGGAGGGCCTGATTGAGTGCGGTGCGATGGAAAAGGTGAGGATCTTAATTCTATTCCGCACCTGATATAGCATGCTGACTCGTCCAAAAGGACCTCTACCTCTACACCGTCCTCCTCCTCAACCCCAACCGCCGCACGCTCGTCTTCACAAACTCCATCTCGGCCGTGCGCCGTCTCACGCCTCTGCTGGCCAACCTCCAAATCACTGTCCTGCCGCTGCACTCGCAAATGGCGCAGAAAGCCCGCCACCGCTCCCTTGAGCGCTTCGCCGCGTCGCGTTCCTCGGTCCTCGTGGCCACTGATGTGGCCGCCCGCGGTCTCGACATCCACGAAGTCGATCAGGTAGTGCACTACCACGTACCACGATCAGCAGACACGTACATCCACCGCTCTGGCCGTACGGCCCGTGGGGATCGTAGTGGTGTGAGCATCATCCTGTGCTCGCCAGATGAGGTCATCTCCACGCGACGACTCGCTGCCAAGGTCCATGAGAAGCGCGCTGCCCGATCCGGGAACAGCAGCAAGCGGCAGCAGGACATTCAAGTGCTACCCTTGGACCGCAAGATTGCGTCGCGTCTCAAGCCCCGCGTCGACATATCCAAGCGCATCGCCGATGCCGTGCTCGCCAAGGAAAAGGGCCACAGCGACGACCAGTGGCTTCGCGGTGCGGCCGAGGAGCTCGGCGTCGAGTACGACGAGGAGGAATTCGAGGAGGTGTCCGCCGGCGGATGGGGCTCGGGCGGCCGAGGCGGCGGGCGCAGGCGCAAAGAGAAGGCCGCGAGGGCACTGACGAAAGCCGAGATGGGCGCGCTCAAAGCGCAGCTGCGGGAGGAGCTGGGGCAGAGGGTGAACCTGGGCGTGAGCGAAAAGTATATCACGGGCGGGAGGGTAGACGTCGGGGCGCTCCTGAAGGAGCGGGAGAACGCCTCCGGGGGGATGGGCATCTTCTTGGGGGGCGATGGGTTGGGCTTCAATCTGTAGACACGTCGCAAACGATTCTCAAAGACGATCAGTTTTAAAAGGTGAATCGATACGGGGTATGCTTATTCACTTGACTTAAGAAGCTCCTTTCATGAGTTTGGCCCCGGCTTCCGACGGATCTCGACGCAGGCCTTCAGAGGGGGGATGGCTGTGGAGCCGATCCATTGCGACTGTGGTCGCACGTCGAGCATCTTGATGTCGTAGTTGAGCAGCAGATGCGCCATGATGAGCTTGAGCTCGTGTGCGACGAAGAAGCGTCCAGGACTGCTCTTGAGTTAGCGAGGATCAATCTAGCCAGGGCAAAGCCCGTTGTCCCTGCGGAGGAGAGTAAGCATCATACCATGCGTGCCGGCCGAGTCCAAAGGCGAGGTGCTGGTCACTCGTCGTCACCATACCCAAGCCCATCGCGGCCCGTCCCTCGTCGCTGGCGTTTCTGCGCTCTTCCTCGGGTTTTTGTTCCCACGCCTCGCGGATGCGTGAGTAGCGCAAGGGGTCATACTCCTGGGCGTTATCGAAGAGCTCTTCGTCGTGGTGTGTGCCCTGCAGGTTGACGGTCAAGTAGACGCCTTTCGGTATCGTCCAGTCACATCCCGGGAGGCGGACGCCCTGGGGCGCGACGACGACGCGCTCGACGAGGGTTGTGTGGAAGTTGCTCACCCGCTGCGACTCTCGGATGGATGAGTCGACGCGGACGAGGGACAGGAGGGCGGCCTTGGTCCACACGCCGGAAGCGGGCTTGTGCGTGCGGATCTCGTCGCGGAGCACGTCCAGAATGGCGTCTTCAGGGGGCGTCGAGAGCAGGTCCAGCAACCACGAGTGGCCGGTCAGCACGGTGGTGTGTATCGACGCGAACTCGAGCGGCAGCAAACGCATCGAGATGGCGACGGGGTCCAGCTCGTGGGGGCTGTTCTCCGCCATGGCCAGGCGAATCGCCCAGGTGAAGAAGTCCTCGGGGGGCTCCCAACCCGCGTACTTCGGATCGCCCTGAGCCTTGCGGGCCATGTCGCTGAGCCGCTTCTTGATGACCGGCCGGACGCGCTTGTGCGCCGACCACCAGTGCAGCCAGTTGGGCACGGCCAGGAGGCGGCCAAAGATGGGGTGCAGAGCCTCGGGAAACATGCGCAGCAGGATGCAGTTGCGGACGACGTCGTCGGTGTAGCCGACCATGGCTCGGAGGAACGTCTCGTCGCGGCAGACCTCGCGCCCGGCGAGCATCCTGTTGGTGACGCGCGGCACGATCTCGAGCCACATGTCCCACAGGTTGACGGCCGTCCACTCCTCCGCGACGTGCGCCAGCGCCAGGTCCACGGCGTGCCTGACCTCGTCGTCCATGGCCGGGACGAAGCGGGGCAGGTTCCGGGGCAGGGACTTGTGGACGGCGCGAGTCCCGAGGTTGTCGAAGGCGAGCCTGCGCTTGAGAAAGTTGTATTCGGCGAAGAGGACGGTGTTGTGCGCATCGAGCGCGGATAGGGCCGTCTCGGGCTGGTCCACGAGCCAGGGTACCATGGACCGAGGCAGCACGACATCGGATCTATACATGGATGATGGCACAGCGAAGGGGAGGTCCCTTTTGCCATACTGGAGGAGTCAGCACAAGAGGGATTGCCTGCGCGCGTGTATACCGTGGTACCTTGACGTAGCCCTCCTCAACCCATGATCGGTGGCCGGCGAAGTGGGAGATGGCGTTGCGCAGACTGGCCCAGAGCCCACGGCCGTGGCCGAAGTGGTGAATCTGCTTTGGATAGCGCGGCACCGTCGCGAAGTCAAAGAGGAACCCCGCGACGAAGAGCAGCGCGCCGTAGCAGAGCACCCGTCCCCATGTCAGAGTCTCGAGCAGCTCGGAGAGCGCCATGTCGCGCTGAGTGTTCAATGGCGGCCGGTGTCTTTCTGCGCCGTCAATTCCGAGGAAGCCGGCTCACCCTCCACGGGTGACTTTGCGCTGCAGCTTTATTGCATTGGCTCAGGCGCCTCAAAGGGTTTCTGAGAGATGTTAAATTAGCAGCGCGTGGCGACGTCATTGTGCATTTCAGCGGCGGTGTGCTCACCGTGTCTCGCCACGTCAAATCACGGAGGCGCTGAGCTCGGCTGAATTGTGCCCTGGATGCTGTGCTGAGTCCTGACATGGGGGAGTCCTCGGAGAGGTGCGGCCGCTGCTGTCTTGATAAATATTTTGATGCGGTGATGCGGCGCTGCTGACGGGTGGGCGCGGCTTGCAAGCGGCAGCATCAAGCTTAGGGCGATCGGAAAGAATACAGAGCCAACTCCATCAGACGGAACAACACGGCCATTTTGTCCTTTAATACCGATCGATTCGTCGCATCGTGGCATCCTTCGCCTACTGGCACCATTGACCCGCATACCCGGAAATGCGCCACACAGGAACGTTATTGACAGCACTATTTACGAATGCAACGTGTATGCGCGGCATCTGCATGTCATTTCTCTCTTCCCGTGTTGGAAATCAGCCGCCTCCCCTCTCGAGCATCGACGGTTTGCCGATGCCGATAGAAGCTGATCAGGCATAAGGCCAAGTTTGATCAGTAAACGTCCTCAGAGCTCTTCATCCGCAATGCCGTGGTCTCCATCGGTGCACAATAACGTGATGGGTCTCGAACCCTGATCGGCAGCGTTGTCGAGCATACGGTGGTACGCTTCAAGTCGAGACAGCGAGTGCTGCATAGAGATAACCGAAGTGATTGAGGCTTCTGTACGTTGAGAGTCGTCGTTGTACTGCGAATTCTCATCATCGCCAGTTCCTCCTAGCCCATCATATTTGCGCTTTCGCGTCAGCAGAGGAGAATCTTGCACTACTCCAGTCTCCTCTATACCCTGGTTGCTTACTTCGAGCCTTGGAGCCTCGTCGCTGTGTGGTTGTGGCGAACTGAGAGACACCGAGTCCCTTTGCATGATGACCATTCGTTGTTGTACGGAAGTTTGCCCCGGCAGCGGTGGAGCCAAAGGGCTTGAAACTTGCGTAGAAGCTGTATCATGTAGAGGGTGAAATTCAACTCTAGATGCATCGACTATCGGTTGGGTTTCGATGGCTTGTGAATCTGCCGGTGCGGATCTGTCCGCGAAGGCAGCCATAATTGAATCATGCCCGAAGACTTCGCCTGAACAGCAGTCGCCGAATAGAGATTTGATGGAAATGTCTGCAGAGAAGATTCTTAGCAATTTTCAGCGAACTCAAGGGTTCTCGACAGCGACAGACCTTCCTCTACCCATTGTGCTGGGTTGACTATACACGGCCAAACGTCCTTGGGCTGGAAGGTCTTGACAAGATGACGCAGCTCAGGATATGACGAGTGCCTCGAGTACGGAAACTGGATCACTCGTGGTAGGCCGTCTGTCGGAATCTCCGAGGCCATTTGTTGCCTATCCTTCGGGACCTGAGCAAGGGTTCGGAGAGCATCTTGAAGGTCTGTCGACAGGCCCTCTCTGAATGTTGCGGTATCAAGATTGAGCGAAAAGCTTCTGCTTCTTGCCGTAACATCTCCAATCATGCTCCTGATAGCATTTTGTTCCGCTACTGACATTGTGGCGGAGGTAGAGACCCTATCCAATGGTTAGCCAGTGGTCACACCTAAACAGAGCGATGATTCGCGCACAATTTTAGCAATTGCAAGACATTCTCAGGGTTATGCAAGGCCAACTCGGCCTCGCGTTCAAGGTCCTCGCCACCGCCGCCAACACCAACCTCTTCGAGCTTCCCACCACCGGGCAAACGTGCAATAATCGGCTGAATACTAACAACGCCTGGTCCTTTGGCTTTGTCACACATGTTACCCTTCTCGCAACTGTGTAACCGCACGTTTTGATCCGAAGTCAGGCAGCCCGGATGAGGTGTGTTTCCACAGATGTGTCCCGTCAATGCTGCTGCCCCGGCAGCGATATGAAAGTCGCCCACGGATTTCTCCGATTCCCGGTTCCGGAGCGAATTGTAGATGCGCATTTTGTAGTCATCCACGTGAACCTAGAAATGGTCAGAGGAGCCAAAAATCGGACAGTGCGTTTGCCTACTGGAGATTTCAATGCCTTAGAAAGCGCAATCCAAACTTCCTCGTATCCGTATGTCCAAGCCTGGATGTGGAAGACCGTCTCGTCTGGATACTTTGAGACTTTTCGAAGCAATTCTGAAATGCCCTCTGCCTTTGTCTGGAACGGAACATCGCTGATGAAAGAAGTATCAAGGTAGATCTTATTCAGCGTTTTCAGGCCGCAGGTGTATTCGATGAGGATGGGGTTCCGTGCTAGGGCGTTGACGAACCAGGGTTCGCTGCGAATATCCCCAGTGTAAAGGACCGCGTTCCCATCTCCCTCGATCACTAAAACCACTCAGATCTTGTAATACAAGAGAGATCTGAAGGACTCACGAAACATTACAGCGCCAGGGCAGTGGTTCGCATCGAAGAGGGTGACCTGTATATGGCACCCAGGCTGGAGCTCAATGACGGTAGGTGTTTCTAGAGGCAATGGCTTCTGAAGACGCTGTGTGAGAAAGAAGCACGGGATTTTTCTAGCTCAAGGGACAACGCACAAGGACTTTGGCTAGATGTTTATATGTTTGCTGCCTGGCTTCCAGAATCCCCTTCGCGTAGTTGATGCGACACGGGTACCTTTCCAGACGAAGCAAAATCTCTCTAGTCGCGGCAGAACAGTAGACACTATGACAGTCAGCAAATCGCTTCCAGTGTGAGCCCCGGGGTTTTTCTGCGTACAATGGGGATCGGAGACTGTCCAGTCCAGCGAGATGGTCGCTGTGGACATGGCTCAAAAAGCACGCCAGCGGAGGTGGAGTGTTGGCATGTTGGCGGAAGAAGTCAACTGGAACCTGGTCAGCGAGGACAGTCAATGTCGGCTATTCAACAGCCGAAGACTGACTTCTGATGTCTGGAAATTCGGCCACGAGACCGTTAAACGTCGACATCCTGTGTGACTAGTGCGGCGCATGGATTGGAGCTGCGACTGCAACGCGTTGCAGAGCCCATAGCACTTGGCTGATTTATCTTCGATTAGCGAAGAAGCCTGCGGTCCGTAACTCAGAAAGGAGTTTCATGGCCATAGAACATTCCGTTGGAACGCAGTCGCTGAAAGCAATGGCTGGTGTGAGAATGCAAAGATGGAGTTGATAGAGGCGAGAACAATGTGAATGCCAGTTCGCCAATAATTAGCCTGGCTTAGGGAAATTCGCACTGTACGTAGCCTATACCACCGCGCGGTCAGGTGGCGTACCGCCGCTGGAGACGAGAATATTGGGAACCAGCTCCAGGCAGCAGCCACAGTGCACAAAGCTCAACACGGGAACAAACCACGGTACCAAGCCAGCAATTGCTCACTGTGCTGTTTAGGTCGGGGGGGCCGATCCGGTTGCGTCCAACTTTTAGCACTTGAGTCGAAGCATCACGAATGTGGAAAAGAAAACATTCAAAGTCTATGTTCGCCGTCAGAGTCCTGATGCCATCCTCAGTGACTCACTCAATGCTACGGTATTCGAAGAGCAATGCTAAATGAAAATGGGCACGAGATGTCAATACCTCGGAGCCTGCTCTGCCCAGTCTGCCACCATCCCTCCAGGGGCCTCGGACCGCCTCCAGCACCTCGTCGCCTCTAGTCGAAGTGAATGCGCCACAGCTCGCGATCGCTGCCGGACGTGAAGTCGCTCCGGGTGTGCATCATCAGAATGTTGTCACTGACGACGAGGTCGCCCTTCTCCCAGATGTGGTAGTAGGCCACCCGGCGATCGTGCAGAGCCGAGTCAAGCGCCTCGCAGATTGCGGCGCTTTCGGCCTCGTCGTGGCCCTCGATCTTGACGATGGTTTCGTCGAACTGGGTCTTGCTCTGGGGCCAGGGCTCGTGATACCGCAGGCAAGGCTTGCCGGTGGTAGGATGCATTTGAATAAGAGGGAGGGCCCCCATGATGGTCTGGTCAAACGACGATGTTGAAACGGACCAAGTCTTACCGGCAAGACTCTCGACGGACAGGGCGGGCGGCAGATACTTAAATACCATGGTTGACGAGGAGAAGAGGGTGAAGCCGGTGTCGCGTGGGGACGCCGTAGCACCGGCGAAGAATTGGAAGCTGTTTAGGACGGAACTATCAGTTCTTGGGCTCCGACTGACGGAACAAGGATAGGAAGGCTTACTGTGGCGGATCCGGGATGAGGGCCTCCTCGCCCTTGTCGTTCACCTTCTTGACTGTTTTGAACAGCCCGTCGAAATGAAATGGCATCCACTCTGCTGAAAGCACATTGTTCAGGCCCTGGGTATCGTTACCGTGATCCCTGACCTTGAGCAAGAGGCCGAACTTCCACGGCAGCGGCTCTCCAAATTGCTTAGACTTTTCGATGAAGACCTCTTCATTGGGCTTGTTGAAGAAACCCCGCATGACGACTGGGGAGTTGATCTCCGACAGGGATCGAACCTTTTTTGCGTCGACATCGTCGATGGTCATAGCCTTGGGGCCCTTGGCCGGCCTGATCATCCAGCCGCTGGGATAGATGGGCTCGCAGGTGATTCCGCCCTTGGCCTCTCCCCAGGAGAAGAGATCTGACTTTTCGCGAAAGTAGCTGGGCTTGCCGTCTTCATGGACGAGCTCCATGGTGTCGTCATTGTCGAAGTCGGAGCGCATGCCAGACACGACAGTGCCGTCGAGCTTGTAGCCCACGGTGCAGTGCCAAGGCGTCGTGTACATGCTGGTCGTTGGCAGGGGGCTAATGGACAGCTTGGCCGCTCCGGTCGAGGGATGAATGGACAGACGGACGTGGTCCTTGTACTTTTGGCGAACGGCACTGGCAAAGGCCTGTGTTCAGTTAGTCAGTCGTCGCTCAACCTGCAAGGAAACAGCACGCTGCTCACATCTCCACGCGCCATCATCTCCTTGGCAATGTACTCGATTCCCCTCTTGTACTTAGTCTTGGAGCGATCGTCCTGGAGGGGGTACACGGTCGCAAGATCGGTCTCGAGGAACTTGATGTAGCCCCGATACGTGAGGCAGACATCTTCGCTCTGGCTGACCTCCTTCCAGCTCCAGTCGGGGCGGCTGAAGGTGTTGAGAAGTGCGCGACGGAAGTTCGAGGCGTTGGCGACGTATGTCATCTCGTCAAGCTTCTCCGGCAGGGCGATGGAGACAAGGTCCCTGAGACGGGAGAAAACGATGTTATCGAAGCCCTTTTCTACGGCCATGGCCCGGAGAGTCTCGCCGTATGACCAAACATCCTTGTCAGGGACGCCGAGAAGATCTAGAGATGGTCAGTCACCGCGCATCGCAACCAAGCAATGCCGCAAGAACCTACCGTTGTATACCAGGCCATCTGAGATGATTGTGAGTCTGGCACCTGGGGGGTACACGTCGGCAATGGCATTGCAGAGGCCGTTCAAGTGTGCCAACGCCAGCTCTTCAGCCCGATCCGGAAGCTTTCCGAGGACTTTGGCAGCGGTGTTTGGCGATTTAAAGGGGAAGGCAGGGAGACACATGGGCACCACCTCGCCGGCGCGAACGTGGCTGTAGATGACTGCCAGGAATTTGAGGGCGCCCTCGTCCGCTTTGGTCGGGGCATCAGGTGATCGTTTCATTCGATACCGGTCGATGATGTGCAGGATCTTGGACGCCGTATCAAGGGCAGTGGTGTCGACCACTGCTGGAAGACCCCCCGATAGGGAGTCGAGGCTGCTGGTCATACCCGCGGGTTCGTTGGTCATGTCGAACAACGACGCGGGCTTGGGCCCAGGTCCTACTGCGATGGGCATGACGGTACAGACAAGGTTGAACTGGGTTGGTCGCTGGCCGGGAAGGTTGATCAAGTACTAGCGAATGGAAGGGGGTTTGTGGTGTTTAAAGGTGAGAGGATGATCGCTGCGTGCTTGTAGGTAAGTGCCGTTTGCGGCAGCTCCAGCTCCTTTTCTATTCACGCCTCAGACCCGTCCCAGTGGCATTGGTCTACCCCATCCATGGGCATCCATGGTCGTCACCCACGGAGTGAATCGTGGCGGTATCTTTTGATGAACTGCCCAAATGGGCCAGCCACCGGGCCGAAGGTGGAAGATGCATGAAGCACTCCTCACTCCATCGAGAGTCCACCCACTCATTATTCAGCAGTACGAGCAGTACGATTCATAGGTCAGGACAGGGCAGGGCGCCCTCTGCTTGCTGGCTCCGCCGAGATGAAGCCTGGTCGCCTGCGCCTAGGCCCCGGTTTTCGCATTCGGGATGGGATGGTTGCCATCGCAGGGTGGTATCCAAAAGTGACGTGAGCCAGGGTGCTGGTCGAGGTGTGAGCTTGAGGTTTGGCCGAGGAGTTAGTGCTCCTGGACGGGATCGACAACGGCATGGGAAGCATACGATTGTTGGCCAAGAGAGTCGGCCTATCCACACCCTCAATTTCGCTGCGGAGTTTGTCGTCTTGGCTGGGCACTGACTCGTTTCCACTGCTTACACTGCGGGAGGTGCCTGGGCAAGGTTCAAATCTGAATCACCCGCCTTGTGCTTCGTCATTCGCCAAGGCTAGCTTCCATGCAGCTTCCATGGGTATCAATCTGTAAGAAACGTTCGTCTCGGCTCATTGTTGAGACCGTCCGCCTTCCAGATCGAGGGCTAGATCAATGCATCCGTCTTCGAACCCGCCCACCAGCTGATAGCCAGGGCGCACTACGTATTGTACGAGTATGCCGACAGTGTGTTAGCCGGTAGAGCCCCTTCGCAAGACCTACCGGCCTTGCGTTTGTGAGATCGTGGGATGGCCGAAGCCGAGACTCCCCGCTGTGACATCGTTCGTCTGCGGGCCCAACTTCATCCAAGGTCGGCAAGTCAGGCAGACCCCGTGGCCCACCCTTGCAGCCCACTTTAGCTGCGGCAGCTATCGCGCTCCCCGGTGGCTGCTACGGAGCTCGTCGTGCATGTCGCAGACAACGCAAACCGCATCTACATGGCTGCAGAATCCTTCAAAAGCAGGGCACGGGATGGTTGCTTTTGTCTCTCAAAACCCGCCCTCAAGACAGACCCACCAACAACAGACCACACCTCCCAAATACATTGAACCAGTCACAATGGAAGCCAGCAACGACTTACACCTCCTCGACGTGGCAATTATCGGCGGTATGTCTGAAATCTGAGAGGCTGGAGAGGCGAGCGAAGCTTGTTTCATGAAAGGCTGACATTATATTTGCAGGCGGACCTACCGGTCTGTTTACTGGTCTGCTTCTGCAGCGCCTGGGGGCCTCCGTGTGCATCCTTGGTATGTCGGGGGATTCACTGTGGTTGGATCTGCGACTAGCTCTGACTTGTGATCGGACAGATGCAAAGCCAAAGAGTCTCGATCTTGGACGTGCAGATGCGTTGAACGCGCGCACGCAGCAGTATCTTGAGGTTGCCAACCTGCTCGACGACCTGCTTCCCGTGGGCCTGAAGTGCAACAGTAAGCCATTTCGTTGAATTCTTTGGGTCGATCACGTACGAGAACAGGTTGAGGCTGACATCACCAGCGAGCTCCACGTTTGGCCAAGGCGAGTTCAAGTCGAGGCAGAACGAGTGGTGGGTCGGCCTTGAGCATGCCTTGCACAAGAACTTCCTCATGATCGGCCAACCGGTCGTGGAGGAGATTATGAGCAAGAGGCTCGAGGGATACGTCCATTATGGCGAGCAAGTCGTCTCCATAACGGAAGAAGATGACGCGGTCGAAGTCGTGACCAGCTCTGGCCGCAAGGTTCGCAGCAAGTACGCCGTCGGCGCCGACGGTGCCAGGTCAATGGTGCGCCGGGGGATGGGCGTCACCTTTGCGGGAACGAAGCCGGAGATGCTTTGGGCCGTGCTAGACACGTTCATCGACACAGATTTCCCCGCCTGCCCGGAAATTATCACGTTCGAGCTCGATGGGCAATCGCGCGTGGCGTGGATCCCGCGCGAGAGAGGTCTGTGTCGGTTTTACGTGCTTCTAGACGGAGAGGTCACACAAGCGCGAGCCGAGGAGTCCATCAAGAGGCACATGGCCCCATATAAGGTCGAGTTCAAGAAGACGGAATGGTATAGCACCTTCGATGGTATGTCTACCCTGCAACTAGTTTCCGAATGGGCACTAAGACGTCGTCTAGTCAAGGAGCGTATTGCGTCCTCTTTCATCTCCAGAGACGGCGCCGGTCGCATTATCCTGGCGGGCGACGCAGCGCACGTTCACTCCGTCAACGGCGGGCAAGGACTCAACACTGGAATTGCGGATGCCTTCAGTCTGGCGTGGCGCCTGGCGCACGTCGCCACCGACAAGAACTTGAAAGCCGGCGCGGCGGACAAGCTGATCCGCAGCTACGACCTGGAGCGCCGCAGCACGGCTCAGGGGGTCATTGACGTGGCGGCTGCTCTGGTTCGTGACACTGTGCACACGGCCAAGAAGTATGTTGGCACGATTGAGAGGAATGCAGGCTACATCACGGGTAAGTCCGCGGAGCCTCAATGTTCTGTCTAGGCCTTAAAGGATTAGTGTGCTGACAAGTGTGGGTGGAAACAGGCATGGGAGTTTCTTATCAAGATTACAACTCCCCGCTCGTCAAGGCTTCTCAGCGCGGCATCTGGAAGGCCGGCTTTCGATGCCCCGACATGGTGTTGCAGTCTCCCAGCAAGGGCAGCACGAGGTTATACACTGAGGCTACGTACGGAAAGTACTTAGTTCTGTTCATTGGCAACCACCGAAGTGCTACTCTCGCCCATGAGGAGGTGGCCGTGCCCTACCAGATCCGCCCCGTGGACGAGTCAGTGGCCGCCCAAACAAACGGGCACAAGGCATCACAGGCGAACGGCACCAGCATGTCTTTCCATGCAGACTGGGTTAGCAGAGAGGACTCTTTCGTGGTGGTGGTCCGTCCGGACATGTACATTGGCTACGTCGGCGCTGACATCGAGAGCTGCAAGCAGTACCTGGACGATCTGTACAACTAGACTACGATAGACTACACAAGGACTTAGTCGTCAACATGGCGCAAATGGATTATGTTTCATGATTGCACGCTAATATTTCAATGGCCTTTTTGAAACAACAGCCTCGGCCATGGGCCGACTCCATACGTTTATCCCACCGGCGACTCCTCCCGAAGTTTAGACTCTAGGATGCCGCGCGCTCGACCCACCCATCCCCGGAAATCCCACTTCCCAATTTGGGATCGCCAGGGCTTCGTTCGAATTGGTGCAAAGCTCCATCGACTCAAATTTAAGGAATTCCCGAGAATCAAGGAACCCCTGAAACCCCAAATTGAATTGATGCAACCAGTTTCTGTGTATAGTAGAGCGTTGAGCCGATTTGACGACTTGCGGCGAAATATACAGAAATGCTGGGCAGGGGGTTGAACGCGACAAGCCGGGCCACGTAGAGCCGAGCGAGGGAGAGCCGATTGAGGCTCGGGTTAATTACCCAGTGGATCGTAGATGATGGGCTCGGCACAGGTTGACGAGGGATCCCTGAATTTGTGTATGTATGTACGGAGTACGTGTGTGCCTTGCTGCGTCTGGTAGTGGGACCCTGGACCTGGCGATCAGGCGTTCAGATCTCAAGACGGCTGTTTGAGGTCCCACCTCATGCAGATCCATGACGCAGCATTCTCGCGCCTCCCACATCTTTGCCGTCGGATCAGACGAGTGGATGTCGCCGGTTGCAAGTCACTTAGAGTTTGCAGGGGACTTCTTGGCTCAAACAGCCCAGCGTCGCCTTACAAGTCGGGCAACATGTCACGACCAAGTGAAGCATATCATCAGATTGCTGACTCGGTTGTCAGGTTCATGGCCTGAACCTATTTGCATTAATCGCGCTCGCTTGTTGCTTGATCTAGCATCGTTGCTCTGAGAATTCTGGACACAGCTGAAACTGCGTCATCCTCAGTCTCTCTCAATGCCTACGCCTCCAACACGCCTTCAAACCAAATGCCTGTGGTCGATTCGCAAGCCCAATGAGTCAGGGATGATAGGTACAATGGCAACAATGAGATCAATACTCTGCACCTTCTTCTTCGGACAATAATCTAAGGGTGGGCGTCTTGGTACGCTGTTCGTATCACCAATTGCTCCATCGCAGCAACAGGGTAGGTGAGTTGCTAAATATGCCAATGCATTCTCGAGCCAGCTGCGAGCATAGGAGCCACGATACCTCCTTTTCGTGTCGCAACCGCACTGGGAGGAGCTGGTTTCCTTTTCGGCCAGGAGAACTACTCTCAGTTCTTATAAAGTGCGCTGCGCAGAAACCTAAGCCTGGGCTGCCTCTGTGATATCAAGCAGCACCCTGCAAGAGCTCGTCAGCAACCCTTGCTCTGCATTGGCGCGGATTAAAGAGCAGTCAGCATATGCCTTACCAAGAGATAACCCATGACGGCTTGCCATTCAGACTTTTGCACATCGCTCTGCTGGCCGCGTTATCCTCGGACACGTCTGCAGAAGACCATCCGTCGGCGTCGGCGTATTCACGAAGCAGTTTACCCGCGACGCTCTTGGCCAGGCCCTTTCGACGGTAGCCGTCCTAACCAGATCGAATATCAGTGGCAAGTTCCACGTGGGAAGGTTGTGATTTGGACGTACCTCGCAATGTACGCTGATCAGGGACCCATCTACGCCTGTTGCCGCGGCGTCAGCAAGACCTGACTCTCGACTTTGGAGCGTACATACCTAGGAATGCCCATGCTACTGGCGTCTTGTCTTCCAATTTTATCATAAGGCTCGGGAGCCTAGAGAGAGTCTCGCTGCGCGTATGCCTTAATATGTGAGTGCTATCAACTCAGAGGGCATGCAACTCTTACGGCGTCCGTGGGATATTTGTCCGCGACGCCACCAGCTTGCAGTCGTCAAAGGTCGCGCCATCCCAGTGCATACCCTCCGGCAGTGGAGGCTCCGATCGAGGAAGGTCTTCTCTCCTAAACAGCCACTTGTCGTAGTTGCCAAATGCCTTCTCCACCCGGCCAGACTGGTCGAGCATTGCCCTCACGTCAGGCTGTAAACTTCCGAGAACGAGACTGACGAGTTTGGGATTAAGCTCCATTCGCAGACGAGCGAGCGCCTTCATAACACGGTCAAGCTGTGCTTTGTGTTCAGCCAGGTCATCAGCAGTCAAGTCGCCCCGGCTCTTGTCCTCCAAGGTAGAGTACAGGAACATCTGGGTCTCGTTCGCGTCGGCAAAATTGGCGTACGCCGCCGTGAAGAATCTCGGTTTCGCTGAGCCATCTCCGAGGCTGCCAGAGTCCGTGACAAAGACGATCCGAGCGTTGGGCTTCAAATCAACTTCGCGGGTGGCAAGCTGCAGCCGGCGAAGAATCGTCAGCGAAGATGGCAAGCGCTCGGGGAGCAGCGCCAGCAGCGCATCTGGAACGGATGTGGTGACTTGAGTTTCTCCCGGCATTGTGAAGGGACCGACCGGCGTGAAGGGGTTGGCTGCCAGGCGACGGTGTGTTGATGCGCCTCTGCTTGGTTCAGAACTTCGGATGACTCATTGGGGTCGGCCGGGGTGTCTTATGTCCGTCGTACATAGACTTGACATAACTCACATCCCATGCTACTCTGCAAGAGGCACTATCGTCAGCTAGAGTGAGGTGCATTGCCGGCCGCGAGAATTTGCCGATGTTATCGGTGAATTCCTGGCCTTGACCGAGAGAGCATTCCCTTCAGCATCAATACGAACAGGGCGCATTTTACCAAACGTTCTATTTTTCGGTGGTTCTGAACAGAAATTCAGTACATATTACATGATTCTATTCTATAGTCGTCATTCATCCCAAATGTCATCGCTAAGCCTTCAATGTCACATGCAGCACATCCGAATCGTACAGTTGCATACCATCTCGCGTCTCACTGCAGGATCGCGAAATCCCAGCCCGTCCGCACCACGTGGGATTGCTGCAGGTCGCCCTTGAGCCAACACCTGTGGTCGCTCCCCGTGTCGCCCTCTATGACGCCCCAGCCGCAGCCCGAGCAGCCCGGGTATCCGGCGCAGCTGACCATGCAGTCCTGCATGCTGCCAGTCCAGACGACGCCCAAGTCCGTGGCCTGCCCGGCGCCGCTGTAGTCGATGCCGCAGATTCGCAGAAACGTCCTTTCGGTATGCGGGACGAGGAATTCGGTGTTGTTGGCGGCGGGACACGCGTCAATGGCTGTCGGCGCGGCGGTCTTGGAGGTCGAGGTTGGGGACACTGTGGAGGTAGGAACCGACGTGGTTGCAGAGGGTCTTTGAAAGTTAGCAAAGGGACGGGAGCTGCAGCGTAGCGGGCGACCATACGAGGGCTGCGAGTCGGTTGCGTTCTTCTTCGAGCCTGCTCCGAGTCCGACTCCGGCACCGACTCCCACGCCAATGACCACCAGGAGGGCCACGATGGTGAAGAAGATCCAGAACCTGCGCCTGCGGATCCCGCAGACTGTCGCCGGAGGGATCGGTGCCGGCGGAGCCACGCGGTCGTAGGTGTAGTCGTACTCGTCGCGGCGGTTCTCAGGCCCGTCGCTCAGGTGGAATCCAGAACCGGAGCCGCCAGGCGGGCTGGGGGGCGGCGTGCCCTCGCGGTAAAAGGTGTACTGTTCCGGCTGCAGGGACTTGTCGTCTGCCCACGACACCTCCTTTGCGCCGCCGTTGGTCGCGCCGTGCGCCTTCGCGGCGGCCGCTGGTTGACGAGCGCCGGCGGCATCCAACGGCTCCTCCCACCAGTCGGAACGTTGGCGCCCTTGAGCGTTCATGCCGGCGACAGGAAGAGCTGGGCGGTAGATGCAGCCTCTTCCGCGACGGCGCGAGCCGGACAGCGACCGACGCTGTATTTGACGCGATCTCAACGGGAGGAAATCTGCCGCTGGCTAAATTGCTTGGGGTGTCATGATTCCTAGCTGGGCAGGCTAATATGGCGTATTTTCTTGGAATGCGCTGCCTCACGTGCAAAGGATTGGCGATGGATCGTCCCCACAGCAGGCCCCCAGCAGGCGGCGCAATAATGTCATTGCGACAAGCCACTGACCCAACTCGTTGCGCGCCCGTTGGACGCTTCTTTCCCGTACTTGCTTTTCGACCTCACGGTTGGCAACTTGATAAGATGCGTTCGTCAAGATTGTGGCGCTTTTCAGACCTCAGTGGTGGCCGAGGATAGCGCCAAAGTTTCGGCTCGTCCCGAATCTCACTCTCAGCTTCACCTGCAGCAGTGATGCAGACAGATGACCCGAGATGAACAATCGCTATCACGACGAACGCAGCGGCGTCCCCGCGGAGAAGAGTTGACGCTAGGCCGGCCCCAGACCTCCAATTCCGATTCCAAAGGGTATACGTCAGCCCACCACATTCGCAGGCTGACGTTAGTCAAGTACGAGAATGGCAGCCACCGAAAGCCCGCAAAGGCCGTTTACTTGTATGCAATGTATGACATCAGATCACGCTGGCGGTACTATGTCTTGACACTAACCGACGCGGTTGAGGGTCCTATTCGTAGTGAGGCGTGCTCTAGACGCCTAGGTGCACGCCACTTTCGCTGAATGCTGCGCCTGGGAGAACCGATGCTTGCTTGCACAACAAGCAATGATGCCTTTGCAGGAGAGAACTCGTCGATGCTTGTGGCCAAGACACCACCAACTGTGAGCTGGGAGCGGCTCCCTCCCACGTCCCAGGGGCGATCTCGGAGCCAAGGTGAAGTGGCATGGAACGGTTCGCTCGAGAGCACGTACCATTCCGTACATGTAGACCCCCTCTTGCGTCCAAAGACAGGTTCATGTGGCATGGTTGTGTATTTAGACTTGCGCCCCGTGACTCAGGCTCGCGGTATAAACTCCCTCGTCTCGCCATGATAATTTACATATCGGCATTCAATCTGCCTCGCCGTTCCGTAACGCCGCAAACTCGCAAACACATCGGTCGCTTATGCGCCGCCGACGAGGATCTGGTTGATGGGGATGTGAACTGTCGCCAGGTCAGCCAGGGGTCATGCACAGCGCGGGAGGTAAGAGCCGTACTCAGCTTCACGACGTAGCCGACAACGCCCATGATGACAAAACCGGTACCGACAGCCTGGCAAATCTTGGTGAACTCCTTTCCGTCGGCTGTGGGCGACAGGCGCATCAGTATGTGCGTGCAATGGCATCGTGCGGGACAGGCTTACGCTTCTGGCACTTGTTGACGAATTGCAGGCCGTCCCTCAAGAACTGGTGAGGCGTGTCGAGGAGCTCCTGAACCTGGTCCGACATTTTGACGATCTCGGCGCGCGCGGGCGAATCGTAAATATCGGGATTAGAGGTGGGCGGCGATGTGGCGGAAGGTGGGAGGATTGGAGCTTGGGTCTCTCGCGACGGCGGTGTTCGTAAAGCTGTCCTCAATTGCTGGGGGATGAGCTGACCGGGTGCGGATAAACCATGCCCGCGGCTCGGGGTCTTTCCCCCTGAAAAGCGCGGCTTGTGCCTGAGAGTCACGTGCGCCCCCGCGCCGCCTGACGGCGGGGGAGGAGCCATCCAACTTTGTCTTCACCTGGGGCTATGAATATAGAAGTAAGAGAATTGTGAAATGCCCGAGATATTTTAAAAAGTAATCGCGACGACTTGCAAGTAGTTGCCAAGTTTTCTGCATAGCTTCGGATCTGACACGAGTGCGCCTCTTGCGACCTCAATGGCTGCGTCAGAGGGATTGAGGTATTGTTCGTGATCTAAACGCGCCCATCCCCCTCTAGGAGTGGCCGATAGCACTGAGTGATGTGAATTGCACACACCGACACCTAACATCCTCTGTCCATCTCTTCTATGACAATGCCGACCTTAAGAGAGGCACAAGTGATATATTCCTGAACAAAATTCAGGCAAGCGATGCAATAAGTATTAGTCGCAGAACTATTAACTTAGATAAGAGTATCAAATCTACCTTCTACACAATAGTCATATCCTACGCCCTATTAGCCAGAGTAACAGACTGTGTAGATATTGCATCATAAGAATAGGTAGGGAATGCCTCCCTTGCGCAGAGGATAAGGACTGTCTTAGCCCTAGAACTGCCCAACCTTCCAGGCAACAGGACACAATGCGACGCATAGGAGAAATAAGCGGAGTTTTGCCTAGCATCTACCAGACCGACCTCGCCCATTCTTTCTCGGGATCGCCTGGCCAAATGAAGGGCGTATGTTGGAATTCATAGAGCGACTTCTGTTCGCCTGCCTCAGAGGGGCCTTCCACTATGCGCATTGTGGGATGCTATAGCCATGGTCAGCAAGAAATCCGTGGTAAAGTAGAGATCGCCATACTTGACTCCAGATCCTGTTGTATGTGAAGTAAAATCCCTGAAAAGAGATGACAGCTTCCTTCTGGTACTCCCTCGGCTTTGTATCAGCGCCGCCGCGAGTGATATCCCACGACACGTAATCACCCTGCCCAATTTGTGTGACGACGAAAGATCCACCGGCCGGGGCATCCCGCGTGAGTATCTGGAACTGCTCTGTTGTATATGACCCGCTGACAAGATAAAATCCATAATGTTTAACGTCTGGCCATTGCATGAGGATTTTCTGAGCGTTTGAGTGTGCCCATATCAATAATTCATCAGTTTCGACGCTCCTGTAAGTGATGGGTCGTGAAGGGAGGAACATCGCCCCCCAACCACTCCCCAAGCTATAGGAATAGAAATCGCCTCTAACATATAGTTAGAACTTTCTGGCTGTCAATCTTCATGTCTAATCGATAGCTCTTACCTTCTAGAAGACGACGAGAGAAATGAGCCACTTCCTCTTGCCTGTGGGGCGAGTTGAACTGGAGCCACAGGGCTTCTTGATGGAGGCTTATCGGGCAGGTCAATCGACTGCCATTTGTCAGCACCAAAATATCCGCAGGCGCCAGGTCTGACAGTTGCGGGTGACTCTGGTTCAAATAGCGCATGGCCGATGTGAAACTTTTGCATGTTTTCGGCATACATTACACCAAGATTGTCCGGTTTCGTTTTCGAGAGTTGGTTGAAATACTCCTTGTAAAACCATTTTCGAACGTTCTCTGTCATCAGACTAGGCAGTTGTTCCATGTATTCCCGGGCCCGTTGCGCCATATACGGGTCCTCGATCAGGCCGGACTCGGGATCTGGGACGAACAGGTACTCCCTTCCAAACACCAAGTTGGGAGAGTTCGCATATCCAATGAACTGGTAGGGAGTATCTGCTGGGAGCAGATCCCACACGGCCACCGGGACAGCGAGCAGGACCAAGGTCGGGTTTTTGTGTACAACACAGTGTACCTTGATGCTCATAGCGAGAAGGGGTATGCTCCTGATCCAACGCGCGATGTGATCGACATCCAAATCCCCCTGGACACGGATCGAGATAATCACATCAGTATATTCCTTATTTTCGTCTTTCCACCGCGCAAACTTCTCCTCAGATCTCTTGTAGGGGTTCGTAGAAACGGCAAACTGTCCGACTAGCTGAATGCTGCTGTGATGGTAATAAGGGTCCTGATTGAGCGCGATATGGACCGGTGTTTTTCGGCGCTCTATTTCACTCAGGCGGCCATCTAGCCCGATTTTTAGAAGTTGATTAGGTTCCATTTGGGGGCTCCAGTGCTTGAGCGTCTCAAGGATCTGTTGATGTAAGCTGGCCACGGTGAACGGGGGCGCCCGCACTAGCGTGTTGAGCACCGTGATAAGGGCCTTGGTGAATGAGTGTTCCCTGTCTCCCGGGGCCCACGTCTCGAAGCCGCAGGCAGCAATGACCTCCTTGATCCCGAACCTGGTCGTCTCGCTCGAGCTTCCGGCCGTGCAACAATCGAATAGGAAAAGCGTGTCATGTATAGTCTCTGTGAACAGAGCTTCCTGGGCGTGCCATTTGACCCTAGGAGGCTCGGGCTGTTCAGAGGAGCAAGCGCGGCTGTTTGATAGCCGTCAGACAGTTCACGAAGTCAAATCAGGAAGCGTAGGCTTGGTAAAGCAATGAAGCAATGAATTGGCTCACAGTGATGAACGACGAAAGGAAAGCAAAGAGAAGGCGCTGGCACTTAATTGGCATGATACAGTAGGAGAATTTTACGTACGAAGACCACATCGTGCGCCTCGTCCGATCCAGATAGCCATGTCCGGCGTAATATATGATGTATAGACAGTCCCCTTGCTCCTCCGTGTCGTGGTCGCTGCGAAAGTCCTGGAGTCTGCGGTTCAACGCGAAGTCTGGCTTAACTGACGGTATTTGCCATCGCTCCGCATCGTAACCATATCCAGTTTGCAGCAAGTTTTTCAAATCATCGACATCGCCATCAATACCTAAGTCGTCGTCTTCCCAGGATAGTAAGAGCGCATGTACTGATTTGTATCTGGCGATGGAGTTTGGGAACGCTCCTTTGGTCGCTTTGTTGATGTCCTGCAGGACCTGTTCCATGTCGGGCGTGGACTGACGGCAAATTTTGTTGACTGAAAATGAATTGGTAGAGATTCGCGAGGCTAATAATAGAGGGGGATCTCGCAGCGCTATATGTGATCTGATGAACCTAAACGTTAACGTTAACTGCACGGCACGTAACCCCGCCACATTAACGCACCATTACATCACATCAAAATCCATTTACAACTACAGCTGCAGGAAATCGTTAGCTTGGTTCTTGGAGCATTTGGGGCTGAAGCACTATTGAACGCCGATGAACGTCTCCCCAGAAGTACACCGCTAGCGAACTTGACGGCATCTCCGTGTAATATTGTCGTGCTGTGGCTGCCTTCTCAGCCGCGATTCTCTTGCTCGGCTGAAAAGCGGAGATGGCGGCACATTTCAAGGCGTTCTGCTCACCATCACCATGAGCGTGAGAGTGTGCTTCCGGAACGACTGATGATACAGAAATCACGATAGCATTAATTCCACTACAACTATGGCAGAAAGGGCCCACCAACGTTACATTGGGTCGCTCGAAAGTCTCTCTATAGGCGACCCAGTATATCACCCTGATAGCGTCGGTCTGAGGCCCGGCCATTGTGGTTATTTCGATGACAATGGCAGGTGGAAACATATGCTTCACGTTACCAATATTCCCGCCGCGGATGAGAACGGATATGAACCGATGGCACAGCCAGCCCCCGTGGCGAGCTCTGTCGGTCCCTGTCGATGGGGACCGATGTTTGGCAGCACAGTGACAGCTTGCGGAGTCAATCAGACGACTGGTATCAGGTTGGACCAGACTTTAGCCTCCAACTCTCACGTTTGCTGACAAGCGTGACAGTATTGCAGGTGCCCCAGCCACAGCAGGCTGGAGTCTGGAATTCAAGAAGTCAAGTGACTATGGGGCGGTTCTAATGGCTGACCCTGTCAGTTATGAGTCCTTCCCGCACAAGGAGCCGTTCCATGAGTGGTGTAAAGCCAATGCGGCGGCCCTTCTATCGGATAGGAGGTTTGGCCCCGAACTGCGAAGACGATCGTTCTTCATCATCACGGAGGTATACACGTCGCCCCGATGCTCCATTACCTACTGGGAAGGGTCAGAGAGTTCAATGAAGATCGATATCTCAGCAGAGGCCTGGCAGGCAGGCAAGATTACAGGAGGTGGATTCTGGACCAAGTCGAAGAATGCAGGCACTTGGAGAACCTATGGATTCGATGAGGAAGAAATGGGCCAGGTATTTCCGCTCCCAGATGGCGTCATTTCCAAGCCTCGTAGTCTCACGCTGCCTACGTGTACTGACATTGCCGCTTACTCAGGACAAGCAGAGATACGTCCTTTTCTTCGGCGGAATAGAGTACAAGTTCAGTTTCATCAGAGCACTGCTTCGTCCAGAGGTACAGACGTACTCATTAGCCAACTTCATTCGTCCGATACTGACCTATTACAGAATCCTCTCGAGGTAAAACGCCGCGGAGCTAGTGGAGAGCACGACCCCGAGGCCTTCGGGATCTGTACAAAAGAGGGTTATTACTCTGGGGATGGCAAGGTGATGAAGCTGGCTATGCCTTTTGAGGTCAAGCAGCCGTTTCCAAAAGAGATGTCGCGAAATTAATGCGGCCTGAAGTCGCGACCCAAGACGGTCAAAACGGAAGGCCGGGAACGGAGGCGCCGGAGTGTCGAGTCAAGTCAGCAATCCTACCTACTATAGCTCCGCCACACTGTCATTACTTACCCCAGGACTTGTCTTCAAAGCATCCATGAATCTTTAGTATCGTTTCAGCCTCCAAAATTTTGCACCTGGCCCGCCGGAACTTGAACTTGCCGTTGAGCGACAATATTCGTCTTGTATGGCTTAATCTCTAATAATGAGGCTTCTAGTTAGACTGGGGTGAGTACTGACATCTTTTGTGACTCAAAAGCTTGCCGCTGCAGGTAGGCCAAGGTGAGGGAGCACGCGCGAGGGATGACCGATGTCACGGCTACAACCATCATATCACGAGCCGGGCCAGAGGTGTGAATGAACTCATCTGCACCCCTTTCAAATTTTCGTCCTCCATTTATTCCGTCTATTGTTGCCAAGAATGAGAGAAGCACAAATACCATTCCTAAACGGAAAGGAGATGGGATGAGCAGTTGGCGCGCGGTAGGATCAGATAAGATTATCAGATCCATCTTCTACCCCATAATCATATGCTGCGCCTTACCAGCCACGGTAGCCAGACCCATTCATCAACTGAGAACCCACTGCTTGCAGCAGTCGGCCTTATGAGAATCTCCGACGCAAGACGAGGGGTTGCTCCGTCGGCACACAACATTGATCAGCAAGCGTACTCGTAAGATGTTGGTTCATTGCATGGCCCACGTCGCAAGTATAAAGTCTGACGGCGAGTCCCGCGCCTGGCTCTCCAACGGGTTCCAAGACGATCCACTACATCCGCCAATTCGACGTCAATTGCAACAACGAAAATGGCTGAACACAGACATCTGGCCAGATGTGACCCACAGTGGGTAGATGTATGAATTCTATATGCGTTTCAAAGTTGATAATCTACTGATGATGCAGCGCAGTTCCCCAATAATTTGCCAGCTGGGACCAAGGTGTATTATCATATGAACCGTGACCGCTACGCCATCACGCCGCAGCTCGGATTGGACATTGCCGAATTCGACGTCACCATTCGCGAGGGCGCCAGCATCACGCTACGTACATATCGCAAGAGTGAGAGCGCTGATGCAGACCTACCGCTATTTGTGTACATCCACGGCGGCGGCTTCGTCACCGGCGGCCTGGAGACGGACGATTCAACCTGTCGCGCCATCGCGTTGGCGACGAGCCTCGCGGTGGTCAATGTCGAGTACCGGCTGGCGCCAGAGCACAAGTTCCCGGTTGGCTTTGAAGACTGCTTCGACGCAGTTCGCTGGGTGTGTCGGAGTTCATGCCATGGAGAATTGGACTGAGGGCTAACTCTTGCGAAAGGTGGCATCTGCAGACGGTCAGGTGAGATTGAAAGCGAATCTCACAAAGGGATTCATCCTAGGAGGTACTTCAGCCGGCGCAAATTTCACCGCGGGCATCTCGCACCTGGCTCGCGATGCAGCTCTCAGCCCACCCTTGACGGGGCTCATCTTCCTCGCAGGCAGCTTTTGCCACCCCGACGTGCGGCCGCAGAAGTATCGCCATCGCATCCTCAGTGTGGACGAGATCACCGAGGCGCCCGGGCTGACGAGGAAGTCTATTGACTATTTCGCCGGTACCATTCTCCGCCAACTTCTTACCATTGAGGTCGACGGTGGAACTAACGGGCGACAGGCAAGTACGGCGCACCGCCCCAAGACAAGCGCCTCTCGCCGCTGCTGTTCGACTCGCACGCTGGCATTTCGAAGAAAGCCTACTTCTCCGCCTGCGGCTTGGACCCGCGCCGCGACGAGGCGCTGTTGTTCGAGCAGCTGCTGCGCGATGCGGGCCTGGACACGAGGATCGACGTGTACCCGGGGCTGCCGCACGGGTTCTGGACGACGTGCCCAGACCTGCCGGCGTCGAGAGAGTGGCTGGAGAGGCTGCTGGAGGGGATGCGCTGGATCATCCAGTAGAGATGTGTATTCAGTGAGGCAGCTCAATGATGGCCCAGTTTCTTGAAACGTGCTCATATCAAGGGGCGAATTGCAACTTCGCGGACGCTCAATGCATCACGTCCAGTATTTCAGCTGTGTTCTTTCGTATACCTTGTTCCTCACTACAGCTCTCCCATGATGTCTTCCCCGAGCCTTCGTCGTTTCTCACTCTCAAACTCCTTCAACCAAGCCTTGAGGAACTCAACCTCCTTCTGCTGCGCCGCCGCAACCTGCTTCGGCGGCAGCCCCTCAACCTCATCCTTCAAAGCGTTCTCGTCCCAGTGGTGCACCGCCCAGTCAATCAAAATGAACGGCTCCGTCGTGGTCGACTTGCGGTCCGGCAGGCCTATGGCGTGGGGCGTCGCCGCGCGCCAGGGATCCTGCGCGCCGTCGAGGAGGGCGAGGCGCGGGTAGCTGTAGTTGAAGCCGCCGAGCTTGTTGATGGAGTCAATGTCCGGCGGCGTCGTGATGTTGAACAGTGTGCGGCAGCCAATGGTGGCGTACTCGTACGTGAGAGCCCGCGAGACCAGGGGCAGTTTATCCTTAGGGACGCCTTCTCCCGTGACAAAGAAACCCCATCTAAGAGCGCGTCAGTGATCTGTTGCCATGGCACAAAATACAATGGAGGTCTCACTGAGTGCATGTCTGGTACAGCCAGCTTCGCATCCAGCCGGCATGCAGGCCGGTATTGTCTTCCTGAAAGCGGGCAGAATAGCACTCCCGGAGAGTCTTGCCCTTGCAGCGCTGTTTCTTGTCCTGCTGAACGCCGTTCTTGATGTAGCCGACGTAGTTGAGCATCCTAGCAGTCAGGGACTTGCTCTCTGCGCTGTAGCCGGCATGAGCAACGATGCGCTGCACCACCGGAGGAAGATGGGCGGTGCTGGCGAAGAGCAGCGCGTCCGACGTAATGGTAGCGCAATAGGTCCCGTACTCGGCAAAGTCGTTCTCGGGATCCCAGTTCGTGTTTTGCAAGCCCATGATGCCGCTGGCGATTACGCTGGCGAACTCGTCAGCGTGGAGCTCCTTGAGGCCGAAGAGGTCCTTGATCTCGTCTGCCTTGCGGGGATCGTCATCGAAGAGCATGTTGTCGACGATGTGCGTCAGCTTTTGCAGGGTCGGCGAACAGTCGCCCGGGGCAAAGTGCCGTGCGGCCTCGAAATACTGCCAGTAATCGTCCACGACGGCCGTGACTCCCGACGAGGAAATGGCGCCCCAGTAGACGTCCGGGTATAGCTTTCTTGTGAAAGCCGCGAAGCCGCCGGCGTAGGAACCGCCGTAGATGATGTACGGAGTGCCCGGCGCAGTGAGATCGAGGTGCTCGAGGCCGGGGAACTTGACATGCCGGGCAAAGTAGGCCGTGTCGGCCAGTGCCTGCTCCGTCGATAGGAAGCGGAAGTTCTCGACCGTGGTATTGGGCACGGGGAAGCTGGTGCCGTAGTAGCGGTGCTCGAGGACGAGGCCGATGCCGCCGGTAGCTTTGGTCAGGATGGGCACGATGCCGTGCTCGAGGAACGGCAGCCGGCCCTCGCTAGGAAACTCGCCCGAGTGCAGGACGATGACGGGCCCGCCCTCCTTGTAATGCGTCGTGTCAAGCCAGTATCGCAAGTTGAAGAAGTCGTCTGAGTGAGGCTCGTACCGGGAATCGTTGTGGAAATGATCCACGGGTACTGAGAGGTTATACGCCTTGATTGGGGAGTCCCTTGAGAGTGCGGTCAGGACCGGGTCCTGGGTGGCGGCGATCTCGGGCTGGAAGCCGGACCACGGACCCCACGGGTGCAGAGCCGTCGCTTGGCCTGTGAGAAGGACCGCGACAGCGTAAGTCGCGAGACCCCTGATGGCCATGGTGCCGTCGAGTCTTGAGTGTTGCGATCCACGTCAGATGCCGCCGGGGCCCAGAGCCATCGATTGGATGTTGAAGATGGGAGACGGAGCTCAGCGGGAGCTTCAATTGAGGGGGATGAATGCGGGTGATTTCGTCATGAGCTTGTCGAATGGACGGGTCGAAGTAAGCATGCAGCACCCTGGGCATCCCTGTTCAGGCAGGTCCATTCACAGAGGTTCCCGTCCTCACAGGCGGGGGAATGAACCCGAAAGGCGGTCCCTGCGCCACCATCGCGATCTCTCGACTCCTTCATCCCCGTGCATGGTGACAGGAGTAAGCAGTTAAACATCCGCGATTTTTAAAATGCCTCACATGGCAGGCGTCATCGGCATCTGGAGTCGGCGTGAATCAATCGATACCCTGGTGTTCTTCATTACCGCGCCGACTCCATAGCTGGCACCCGCTGTCGGAGCGGCGGAGCGCGCTCACTGACTTGGAGCAGCAGCTTGAGGCAATGTCCGGGGGATCGTCAACCCTGTCTGCCCCGGCCGGGAATCCACCCCGGAGCCGGGTACCCCATCCGGCATGTTCCAAAGTCCGATGTGGAACAGTTTTGGATTATACCAGTACTTTCATCTTGCCGTTCAACCAAGTCTGGTGAGCCGTACTCCGTACACCACGAGGCGTCAATTGCATTTTGAGAAGCTCACAATCCCGTCTTGACAGGCGGACGTGGATTCACATATGTTCGTCAAGCTGGATTCAAATGTCTTATATGCGTACACCATGGCGGTCCTGAAAAGGCTTTTACGCCTACTCGACGTGGATGCGTTATAATGTGAGCTGAACAATTCCCCTGGGAATGGCTATGGTACCGGGAGCATTCAGAGCCCCAAGTCATCTGTCCATCAGTGCCTTTATTTTTCCAATATTGGCTGGTGTTGAAGAGCTATGTAGTACGGCGCCAGTTCTGGGAAATCAAGTCTAAATATTCATGACTACGGATACTTGTATCGGGTTTCGCAGTTGAGCGTCATTCATTACCATGAACCCCCTTACGTGGTAAATGAGTTGGCCCTTGCCAATTTATATACTTCTCGCCACCAGCGCGAGAGTCCTTCTCACTCTTGTCACAACGTGTCTAGATAGGTGAACGGATGGTCGTGTCGTCCATTCAATATGCTGGATCACCATGGGCTACGCGCAACTGGCATGACGCGCAGCGTGACGCGCTAGAATGTGCGCAACGGCAGATACCCTATTTACTGCCGTGCATTTCGGCAACGAATTGAGCCATGGAAGCTTAATTTCAAGAATAGGTCAGTTCCAGAGAGCCTATTCGAGTTTCGTTTCCCGATGGTCCGACAGGGCTTCTTGGATACTAAGCTGCTCTTCTAAGCTAGCGTTCGGCCGTAATGATGTGGCTGTGGAGATGAGATGATGAGTCGTGTCGACTTGAGCCATTGGTGGAGGCCATCTGCACGCTCTTGAGTCCTCTCCGAGGACTTACTACTACCAACGCACCAACAGCTAGGATGAAAGACACGGTGACGTCTCCCAGATATTGCAGGACAGGCCAAGACGATTATTCTGCGGCGACAGCTTTGACAGGTCACAAGGCTGCGATTGCCCAGCCACTCTTTGCAATGTCTGGCCAATGGCCCCGTCTTCACAGCAGATGTGAGATCGTCGTCTGCACATGGCGCATCTCAGTCGCCATTGGGAGCGAGTACCACGCAGATGGAGAGATCGCCCAGGTTGGGGGCGTCATGATGTGGGCGGGGGAGCTCGACTATTCCCGGTGGAGGTCACCCACTCATCCGCTGACGAGTAGGGATTGGACCTGAGCGACAGGTGACGGTGCCGACTAGCCAGACAGGGAGTGGCGTTGCCAATCCCCCGCAGGTCGAAGGAGCAGGGCTGCCTTGCCGACTTCACTCAATGGCGGCCGAGGCAAACTTGGGCGTGGCATGATTTGGGGCGTTCCGCGACGAGCAAGAGCCGCATACGAGACAGAATCACGACAGTGACGGACGACGATTAGGACGGACGGGGACGTGCCAGCAGAGCCGCAGCCGGATCGGTCGATGCCTCTAGGCCAGGACAAGAATAGAAACCGATGCGCGGAGGTCCGGCGATGCACCGCCCTGCTGGTCACCAGAGAGCCCAGTTTTTGCCGGCCTAATTCCCACTGGCGCCGTCCATCCCCTGTGATCGTTGGCCGGAGACGTGATGTTCTGGAAAGGGGCGGCCGTCAGCGGGCTCGCCCGTGTCAGGCATGCATGCATGGCAATTTAACCTCGCAGGCGGCCATCGGCATGATATGGCGCGTCGTCGAGACGGGGCCGTCTCACGATTCAACCGCGCTCGTACAAGTACCTCCTCGTATGTCGGAGCTGCTCGGAGCTGAACGCGCGCGGTGGAGGTGGTCATCGAAAACGGGGTCCTGTCTGCCGGGCGCGGGCACCAGGGCCAGCATCTGAGACATGCGGCGACGGGACGATGCCAATTTTTCTTGGTCGCTTTTTCGAAAGCAGCGCGCAGTGATGGTGAAAGGAGCAAGATGGCGATGCGAAACAATGTCTTTGGCCGCCGACGATGAGCGCGACGAGGCAAGAGGGAACCGGCTGCCCTCCATACCAAAAACGGCCTCCACACCGGTGAGTGCTCGAGCGTGTTACATGGCAGCGCGGCGTCGCATGTCGGGTCCTGTCCATCCAGTGCATCCACCGTCGCCATGGACACCCAAAAGCAGCGACGTCCCCTGTGCGACGACACCCACGCTGGCGGCGCCCGCTGCGAACGGTGCGCTGGGCGTCGGGCGCGTCCCGGGGCGCGAGACTGCTCGCGAGGCTGGCGGCGAGGCGGGCGCTGCTTGCGCTGCGCCGGGCGGTTACGAGCAGTCCCTGTGCCTGTCGCGGCCAATGCAGCCACCACGCGCTGAATCCGTAGGTACGCACTCGTAGATCCACGGCGGAAAAGGGGGCCAACGCAAACAGCGCACAATTTCGCCTGGGGAAATTTCTGTGCCTGCGAGGCGGGCCGCGCGCGCTGATTGGCCGCCCACCGCCCCCGCCAGCCCACTGCGTCTCGTGTCGTGGGAGGGAGGCCGGCAGGGGCCCTCCCCTACAGGCTGCTGAGGTCCGCGACCGTGGCTAGCGCCGAGGCCCTGCGGCCTTGGCCTACCCTGTCCTACCCTGGCCGCTGGCATGCTGCACTGACAGGCGGCCATCTTGAAAAGGACAGGCAACCTTCACACCACCTGCAGCCCGCGAGCTCCTCAACCTGGCCCTCCTGCTCCAAACCTTCTTTCTCGCCGTCTTGTGATACCAGCCTCCCCTTCTCCATCCTGCCCGTCCCGCTACGCTACGCCGCGGTCGCCCACTCGTTCCTTTATATCGCCGTCCCGCGCCCCTCTGCCCGGCGCCCAGATCGATTCGACCTCCGCGCCCCTGTAGCAACACCTCGAGCGACGACGACCCCAACTCCATCACCATGAAGGGTACGGCGAGCCTGCCCTCCTCGCTCCCGCAATCCTCGTCACGTCAAGCTGACTCGCCGTGCAGGACTCATTCTTGTCGGAGGCTTTGGCACCCGCCTTCGCCCTCTCGTACGTGACGCTCCGTGCCGCGTCCACCCCGCCCAGCGGCTCCTCGCGGCCATGTGGCCACGTCCGCCTCGTCGATGTGTTACTGACTGTTGTGCCGCGTCCTGCAGACCCTCACCCTCCCCAAGCCGCTCGTTGAGTTCGGCAACAAGCCCATGATTGTCCACCAGATCGAGGCTCTCGTTGCTGCTGGCGTCACCGACATTGTCCTCGCCGTCAACTATCGACCCGAGATCATGGAGAAGTTCCTCGCCGAGGTATGTTGCTCCCGCCGAGAACACGGCTCCAATCTGCCCTCCCTTGGCCCACTCTGACGCTTTCTGTAGTATGAGGAGAAGTTCAACATCAACATCGAGTTCTCCGTCGAGTCTGAGCCCCTCGACACGGCTGGCCCCCTGAAGCTCGCCGAGAAGATCCTGCTCAAGGATGACTCCCCTTTCTTCGTCCTCAACTCCGACGTCATCTGCGACTTCCCCTTTGCCGACCTTCTGAAATTCCACAAGAACCATGGCGACGAGGGCACCATTGTCGTTACCAAGGTCGAGGAGCCGTCCAAATACGGTGTCGTCGTCCACCAGCCCAACCACCCCTCCCGCATCGACCGGTTCGTCGAGAAGCCCGTCGAGTTCGTCGGCAACCGAATCAACGCTGGCATGTACATCTTCAACACCTCGGTCCTCAAGCGCATCGAGCTCCGTCCCACCTCCATCGAGAAGGAGACCTTCCCTGCCATGGTCCGCGACAACCAGCTGCACTCCTTCGACCTCGACGGCTTCTGGATGGACGTCGGCCAGCCCAAGGACTTCCTCAGCGGAACCTGCCTCTACCTCTCCTCACTCACCAAGCGCGGCAGCAAGGACCTGACACCCCCCACCGAGTCGTTCGTCCACGGCGGCAACGTCCTCATTGATCCCTCGGCTAAGATCGGCAAGAACTGCCGAATCGGACCCAACGTCACCATCGGCCCCAACGTCGTCGTCGGCGACGGTGTCCGCCTGCAGCGCTGCGTGCTGCTGCGCGGCTCCAAGGTCAAGGACCACGCCTGGGTCAAGTCCACCATTGTCGGCTGGAACAGCACCGTCGGCCGCTGGGCGCGCCTGGAGAATGTCACCGTCCTCGGCGACGACGTGACGATCGGAGACGAGATTTACGTCAACGGTGGCAGCGTGCTGCCGCACAAGTCCATCAAGGCCAACGTTGATGTTCCCGCCATCATCATGTAAGGCGGCATGTGTGTCGCCTCGATCGCGCGAACCCCCCTCCCATCGGGCACGCGCCCTTCGAAACCGAACGCAACAACACCCCCCCGACTCACCACTCTCCAACAGCACCCGAAAACAGCCGAAGCGGAAATCGCGAGAAATCTTATTTAATACCAGCCCTGTCTGCTTCATGCGCCATGTCGTTTTTACTTGCAACCATTTTTTCGTTTTTCCTCGAGAGTAATCATTCGGCGTCACGGAAAGGGGGAAACCAGGCAGGCGGGCAGACAGGCAGGCAAAACCTCATGGAGGGGCGATGTATTGGCAAGTGGGAGACTTATGAGTGTATGGAAACACGTCAGCGTAGCTAAGTGAAGGTGACACTGGGGCTTTGATGCCTGTTGCAGTGTAATTGGATCGCCATTATCACTGCACCCGATTGCATATGCGTGAACCCGTTGAGCCGGAGACTAAGCTGACAAAAGCTCCGCAGTCGGCTCTTCGACACGCACTGGACCGACTGGACTCGACAGTTCGTACGACTGACTTGGTCGATTGATCATCTCTCTCCATATGGTATCTTACACCCAAACGCCCGACGCTCGGTTTAATCGTCCCGTACCCAACCCCTGCTCATCTCCACGGCCTGTTCCCACTTCTTTCTCATCCTAGCCCTCTCATCCTTGCCGAGGCCGGGCGTGAACACTGTCCTGCCGTTGGCGTTGACGCCCTTGAGGTCGTCGAGATCGGCCCACACGTCCGTCGCAAGGCCGGCGGCGATGGCGGCGCCTAGTGCCGTGGTTTCACGCATGGCGGGGCGGTCGACGCGGATGCCGCTCAGGTCGGCCTGGGTCTGCATGCAGAGCTCCGAGTTGGAAAGGCCGCCGTCGACGGCGAGGGACTCGAGGGTGTGGCCCGAGTCGGTGGCCATGGCATCCAGAATGGCGGCGGTCTGGTGGCAGGTTGCCTCGAGGGTGGCGCGGGCGATGTGGCCCTTTTGGGTGTACGCCGTGATGCCGACTAAGTGATTGTTAGCGAGTCTGCAAAAGTCATTCATGGTATCAGGCAAACATACAGAGTGTTCCCTGGGCGTCGTCTATCCAGTACGGAGCAAAGAGGCCAGAGAAGGCTGTGACAAAGTATACGCCGCCATTGTCCGGGACGGACAGGGCCACTTTATCGACGGCTTTGGAGTCTTCGATGAAGCCCAGGTTGTTCATCAGAAACGTCACGCCAGAGCCTGCCACGGCGACGCTGCCCTCGAGCGCGTACACAGGCTTCGTCCCCTTACCAAAGTCGTACGCGACTGTGGCAAGCAGGCCATTCTTGGAGATGACGGGCTCAGTGCCTACGTTGTACAGTAGAAAGCAGCCGGTACCGTACGTGTTCTTCGCCTGGCCGGGCTTGAACCCACACTGGCCGACGAGGGCCGAGGATTGGTCGCCGAGGCAGCCCGCTATGGGGATGCCTTTGAGGGGCCCGCGGGCCAGGGCGCCAAAAGCCGTGGGGTGTGATGAGGGAACGATTTCTGGCAATGAGATCTTTGATGGGTCGAGTTGGAAGAAGGAGAGCAGGGTGTCATCGTATTTCAGGCTTCTGAGGTTCATGAACATGGTTCGGCTCGCGTTCGTCGGGTCCGTGACGTGTATGGGACCGCCCTGCCTGTCATTTCCACCATTGAGGCCGTGAATCAGCCATGTGTCAATGGTTCCGAACGCCAGACGGCCCTCTTCGTACGCCTCCTTGACGCATTCTACATTGCGAAGCAGCCATAGCAGCTTCACACTAGAGGGATACGTGGACAGCGGCAAGCCGCAGAGGTCCAGCAGCTTGTCAGCGCCATCGCGCGCCTTCAGCTCGCGAACAATGGACGAGGTGCGGGTGTCGGGCCAGACAATCGCGTTGTAGAGGGGCTTGCCGGTGTTTTTGTCCCACACGACGAGGGTCTCGCGCTGGTTGGTGAGGCCGATTGCGCGAATGTTGGCGGCGTCGTAGCCCTTGGAGCGGAACTGCTCCGTCGCCTTTTCGATACAGGTCTCGACCGATTGAAGGAGTTCATAGGGGTCATGCTCGTGCCATCTATTGAAGGAGCGATTCTGTCAGTGCTAGTCTCCAAATTCTGTGACTCTGAACGTACCCCGAGTGCGGATACTTGTTGTCGAAGCCCATCTGATGGCTGGCGATTGGCTCTCCCAGAGCATTGAAGATGATGAACCTCGTAGATGTCGTTCCCTGGTCAATGCTGCCCACAAAAATGTTCTGTCTGTCACCACTGACGACGACAGGTTCCTCATTGGAGTCCACAACCCGAAGCGGCTCAGTCCCACGTGCGTCGCCCATTTTGCCGGCTGGTGTGCCAAAGAGGCCTGTTTTCTTTTCTCTCAGCCAGAAGAGCTTCCCGAAAGTCAATCAATCCCTGGGAAAATCACGCCCACGGGAATCGCGTGTAATAGACGGTGGCAAGCCAAGGAAGCGGCCGATGGCAGGTTGAAGGTGATAAGAGGATGCAGAAAGCTGGAGTAAAGCGGAGAAGAGGGACGCGGGGGACGACGTCTGGAGAAATAGACGCATAAAAGGAGAAGAGGAGACGAATACAGGATCAGCAGTCGACAAGGTATTGCGGACTGCAGCCCTGGGCCACGAAGCGGCATTGCAGGGCTCGTCCTGGCCCAGTCCCGCCTCTCCGGTCCGTTGGTGCCGTTCAGCGGGACTCGGAAAGGCGGGATGACGACTATGGCACGCTTTCACATGCGGTGGGACTCTTCTCGAAGAGATTGATTGGTGGGGTTCTCGTGGGGAGTCCCCAGGCGCGCAGCGTCCAGGGCTGGGATTCCCATTTGCGGCGACCGGTGCCTGACTTGGGATTGTTTTCAGCGGGGCGCGGCGCGAAGCCCGCTGCCGGAACTCGGTGTCGCCTCGGGCTTTACGTCCGACTCGCAAACACCGACCGGCGGTGGGCCATCTCCAGCATTGATGCCAGAGACACGTCGGAGACATCGGGGGCCGGTAGAGCGCCGAGGCATTCTCCAAGCTTGTCGACGACTTTATTTTGAGGTGTTCGCGCGCTCTTTCCCTCAACCAGCCCATGATCGTCGTTACGCCGAAGGAACGAACGGTGAGGTGCACCTGCAGGTATCGTAAGACCTCCATCGACGGGCTCTCGGGGAAGGTTATCCCCGCGAACGTGGCTGCGCGCATTAATTGACCCAGCTGCGACGACCGCGCCCCATGTCCCCGTCAACGCGAAACCCGACCTCCATCCAACGAAGCGAGGGAATTTCTTCGTGGTCGCGTGCCGGTCAGGATTCTGCAACGGAGCAAGTGCCGCAGTGGGTCCTCTGGATGAGCCGCGGAGACCCCGGAAGCTCCGTCATCACAGACCCAGCAGACCCGGGAGACGAAGTCAACGAGGGTCAAGAGATGAGCCCGCCATAAGGTAAGCTTAATCCTATAATGCTGGATACTATTGCCTGGAGCTGACTCCGTCGCAGTCCTCCAGTGTTTCAAATGCACCCGCACCAACGGAGTCACGGCTCAGACGCCGCAGAGACCTCGACCGGAGGAGGCCCAATCCCTCCAATATCCGAATCGTGGCACCAAAGCAAGAGATGCCGAGTCCCTGGTGATGCGTGCTCTTGGGACTCCGAAGCACCGGGAGCCAAGCGACGTGCAGTCAGTTCGTGCACGAGTGTCGATCTTCCCGTCTCAGCTCGCAGCGACACCAAGAGCTTGCACCCCTTCACGGACCTATCCGAAGTATGCAGTGATGCTGAATTAGACGAGCTGTTCACAGCGCTCGATGGCCCGCAGACACGCTCGTATCCTGAGTTGTCAATTGACGACCTCCTTGACGAGACCCTATTTTCAGAAGATCTAGATGGTGAACTTAATTCAGGCAACTTACACCAAAGCCTGACTATTGATGCTAAGATTCAACTGCAATCTTCAGCTGCTCTCGGGGGCGTTGATGGCTATTTCAGTCCAGCTGACGAACTCGATCTCGATTTACAGTTTTCATCGCCTCAGACAAGCTCGACTCTTGCGGTACTGAGCGACAGAGAGCCTCCTCTTGTCATTCAAGACGAAGATTGCCGACAAAATGCAGACACTCTAGCATGTGCGCAAACTCCCGCAGAATCTGGCCATGTTAGATTGGGAACAGGTACCTCAGCTAACCGAGCACACTGCACAATCATGCCAACTCCAGCAGCATCCGCATCCACTCAGCACGTAGGCAGTGTAGTTTTCAAGGCATTCAAGACCTTTTTCCACCTGAACGAGATGCTGGAGGCGAAGACTCAGATCTTCAAAACCCAGTCGGAAGTCATTTTCGACCTGTTTGCTCGTGTACTCTACTCGAGCCGGGAAACCTTTGCCCGAAAGCAATATTTTCAATTCCGCGATCTCTTCAAGGAGCCCCCACCGTACCTCAGTGGAGCCCTCTTCGACTAGGAACCGGATGGGCCTATCGACTGTGCGGCTCAAGAGTTCTTGATGCCACAGCAGCAAGCCGGGGCGAAATGCCATTGCCGGTGCAAGCTGAGACCAGACTCGCGAACCCAACTCGGATGGACCATCCTCGTTCTCGAAATACGGCCTTCGTCATGGAAGGAGATTCAGGGCGTTATGGATGACTTGGGCAGAAATGACTTGGACGACCCAACGTTGTTTTCGGCATCCTGATGGAGAGTGCTGTGCGAGGTGACGTGGTACTGAACTAGGCACACACCATCCGACACTCAAGCCTGAAGCGAAGACTGATGCCGCGTCGCAACTGGTGTTCCCAACATCAGAGCTGCAACAGAATGAAGCCACGTAAGAAGCTCACGGCGTTGCGGCGGTCCTCGACTTCGAAGATGTGTCATGTCTTGTAATGCTCTCCAACGCATGCTTTATGTCTAAGACTTCGTCTTCTCCACGTTCCAATTAACTCAACTCCTGTAACCGAGGCGCATATGCAGTGTACTGTTCTAATGCCACGTCTAATCATGCACTTCATCACTCCGTTGCGTGTTTCCTCTACGCTTGCACCTTGACTTTCATGAACGGGATCATGCGCTGCTGCGCTGCGAGCCGCAGCTCGCGCTGCTCCAGGGCTGAGAGCGGTTCATGGGTCAGCTCGCGACGGCGCCGGCTCTCCTCCGTCTCGACCAGCGCTGCGTCATCGTCGGCGCCCGTCGGGTCGGCGAAGCGGTACGACCGGCACTCGCAATTGTTCCAGCTGGTGGCTAGGACATTTCGCCGTCAGCGGGCTTCAAGACGTAGGGCACATCGGCGTGAAATTTCAGGGACTTACCGTGACCGCTGGGAATGCCCTGCCAGTCATCCGTCAGGAAATGCAGGAAGGCGCCATGCGAGACGGCCACGACATGGTCGTCACCACTGCCCGCGATGTCTCTCAGCGCCCTCCTCGCCTCCCTCGCGCGCGCCGTCAGCGCCTCAAGCGTCGGCTCGAAGAGGCTGCCCTCGCCCTTGTCCACCCACTCGGGCCGCACGCGCGCCAGGTCGACCCTGTCGCCGAACTCGGCGCGCAGCCGCTCCGAGCTGCAGCCCGTATCGCACGGCGCGTCCGACAGCTCCTGCAGGGTGTCGACGGCGGTGACGGGCAGCAGCGCGGGGGTGCCGAACGCCGCGAGGGCCGTGTGGAGGGTGCGGCGCAGCGGCGAAGCGACGAGGCGAGTGACGCGCGCGTGGTCCGCGAAGGCGGCCCGCAGGTCCGCGCACTGCTGCTCGCCGAGCGGCGTCAGGTCCGGATCCTGGATGTTCTCGTTCTCGAGGCACAGGTTGTGCAAGCCCTGCGCGTGGCGGACGAGGTGGATTGTCGGGGCCATCGGTGCGGCTTGTGTGAGTGCGAGTGAGCGGAGTGACGGTTCGTATCGCAGCGCTCTACTTCTAGACGTGTGCCAAAGAAGAGAAGTAAACTGAAGCTCGATAAGCACGTCAATGAACGCTTGGAAAACAAGAGGAATATAAAGGGAGGTTTCTCGACACGACTTCGCCGCTACCCCAGGTTACGAGCCGCGGTCATCGTGAGATTCCGCTCGGCGGCCCCATCATGACTCAAGCGGCACCGGACCACCCTGCTCCGGCCCCGCTGCCACGGCAGAGCGGAGCTGCCCTCCTAGGAACTTTCTTCGTCTGCCCGTCATCGTGCCCCCGTTCCTCGGCGCAGATTGGTCTAGGCTCTGCCGTATTCGAAGGGCGTACACGAGCGCGGCTTCGGCATGCTTCTTGGCTACGGCTGACCAAGCGATTCTCCGGCATCGTCTCTGACGCGTGGCAGCTATCCCTCGCAAACACCCGGGCTTCTACATCCATCTGGCAGCGGAGTGCCCGAATATGAAGATGTCACGGCTTGAGACAGAGATGTGTGATTTTGCGTATTGGAAGCCTGGTTGACGATAGCCTCCGTGCTACCTAGACCAACCCATACCCGCAGTCTGTATCTCCAACTCCAGCAGCCGGTATGGCGTCAAGAGGACCCTCTCCGACAAATAACGTACCACACAGCGGCGCATTTTGGTATCATCAAGGATTGCAATAGCCCGCCACCCTCGTGTCGAGCTCAGAGTATTCTCACGGACGACACGTCATTCTCAACGGCTAGGGGTAATAGATAGCACACAACCGAAACCACCGTCCCGAAAACCGCCTAATCCACCAAGACTAACACTTAGAGCTCGATCAAAGCCTCTTCCGCCACAGGTTTCTTCATCGGATCGTGTTGAGGCACCGAGGGGAATGGAGGCTGGGCATAGCCAGTGTACGCCCAAGATTGGGATGCCTCCTGCGGCTGTTGAGGGACCTGCTGAGGCACCTGCTCCGGCACCGGCTGCTGCGGCACCGCCCCTTGCCAGTACGGCGGTTGCTGCTGCTGCTGAGGGGCAGGGCCTTGATGCTGAGATTGCTGAGGAGGAGGAGCTTGCTGGAAATGTGGCGGCGGTTGGGCGGGTTGAGAAGGCTGAGAAGGCTGAGAAGGCTGAGAAGGCTGTACAGGCTGGGCGTGCGCCTGCAGTGGTGTCGGTTCCGACGGCGTCGCAGGCACAGATTGGTATTGCATCTGCTGAAGATTGGGATAAGGCGATGGATTGGTATCTGGTGCAGGAGCCGGCGCCGACGGCGCTGACGGGGCCTGAGCAGGGGGGGCATTGAAGTAGTAGGAACCGCGGCGATCTGCCGAAGGAGACACATTCCGTTGCTGAGGCGTCTGTGTTGCGTCAACGGAAGACTGCCGCTGGTACGGATCTTGTGGTCCCGAAGGCGCTCCAGCCTGCCATGATTCGCTCCTCTGCGCTTGCTGTTGGGGCTGCGTCTGGCCGGGATGAGCCCCCGGGCCTGACCCGTAGGCGAATTGAGGTTGCGCTGTCGGCTGGAAAGGCGGCTGCTGGTAGGTTTGATTGGGGTGTACGTGAAAGCTGGCAGGTTGTTGGCCCGTGTAGAAGTTTTCGGCGTTACCCATGTTGCCATGCGCCTGTGCAGATATCGAGGGATAGGGTCCGGACGGCTGGCGCGGCAGTGGAAGATTGTAACCGCCAAGATTTTGCTGGCTGTATGCCTTTGATAGCCGCTCCTCTAGCATGCGATCGTAGTATCGAACCACGGTTGAGAGTTTGGCATGAAGGTCAAGCAAGGTATCTAGGTGTCTGTTAGCATTCGAGCCACCGACGAAATATTCGGGAGCTCCTAACCGTGCTTGCTCATGGTCTCTCCGTATGTCCTCGCCAGTTTCGGGCGCAGCGTCCCAATACTGTCGTAGAGCTCCTGGATCTGAGGTTCCCTCAAGATGGTGCCGGGCGGCTGCGTCTGAAGACGATCAACCAAGGTGGCGAAGAGATTGATGTTCTCCGCTTCCACAGGCGTCAGCTCGTAGTCGTTCTTGGGCAGAACGAAATTGGCCGCTGTCGAGCCAGCTGACGCATGCGACGTCTGCTCCTTCAGCGCAGCAGCGTGCTTCTTCTTCTGCTCCTCCATGTCGGCCAAGGACGCTTCGATGGCGGCCTTCAAGTCGGCATCCTCCTCTTCGACTTGCTTTGCCGCCGCAGCGTTGCCGCTTGCCTTGGTCCCATTCATTACCGGCTCCGCATGACCGCGTGATGAACTCTTGACATCCTCCAAGCTCATGGCGAGCGCCTTTTTCAAATCTTCATCAAACCCATCGTCGACACGCGCGTTCCGAGGCTGCATGGCCGACGTGCTACGAGATTTGTGGGGATATGTAGGAGATCGATCGAGCGAGGGGGGCCCGAGTTCCTTGTAGCCCTTGCCGGTAATCTTGGCGTAGCAGCCATCGTCTACTCGAACAGGTGTGAGGATGCCCAGGTGCGGCAGGGGGACTGTCTTGCTCGAGCACTGTTGGTCGAAGCAGTTACCGCAGTTCCGGCAGTGGTGTTTTCGGTTCGTAAAGGTAAAGGGGGTGCGGCAGCGCATGCAGACGTCAGAGTCCGCCCATTCCGGGGGCTGCAAGCCACGGCCGTGTCAGTGATCTGTTTCGCACGCAGGACGCACTGGGATAGCGGCTTACCGCGCTGCTGTCGATCATGCTGCTTGCCACCGTAACTCGGGGTGGGAAGTGGTGGCCTTCTCGCTGCAACGTCTTATACACCTCTCCGATATACGAGAGATCATGCCTCCCCTCGGTCGCACCGGCCCAAGTTTGTATGAGCTCGAGAATCTTGGACTTCACTTCGGCATTGATCGCGACTGGCCCAACGGCTTGCAAGAGCGACACCATGTTGTCCATGAACTCGCGCGAGGCGATCTCGGCCAGAAAATGCGATCCGCCGTTCTTGACGCACGTATCCGTAAGCTGCATCGGTCAAGTTAGCGCTATGACCCGGGTTGATGTGCGAAGCGCATCGTACGTTCAAGGCACTGAGCTGCGTGTTGGGATTCCTGTTGCCGATGCGTCGCTTGAGAGATCGCATGGCCTCCTTGGGAGCCACCGTCTTAGACCTGATGACATCGGAGATTTCGAGGTTCAGGGCAATATCCTCTCTGATTCCACGTCAGCCAGCGAGGCGGGGAAGTCACTGCGCGAGTGGTCCATACAGGCTGCTGCTCGTGGCCTTCTCGATCTGCTCGTCCAGGGCCGAGTTGGCCGAGGACGACCACCAGCTCATCATCTTGAAGGACGCGTCGCGGAGAGGCTAGGCGGCGAGAGAGAAGCGAGGGTACGGGTCGACGACGGCACAAGCCAGGGCCTGCGATCACAAGCAGAGGCCGACGTCGACGGGTGCGCGGTGGGAGGATCTCGAGCAGATCCGGATGCAGGTTCTGCAGCGGCGAACAGGGGCGGTTCGAGAAGATGGCGACGATGTCGAGATGAGGGAAGCCTTGGTGGCAGTCGATGAGGTAAGGGATTGGAATCGTCGCCGCAGCTTCGTACGCGCAGGGACGTGTTGCGTCAGTGCAGTGGAGACGGCGGCGAGGCAGCAGACCGGGCAGGGGCTGCGGGGCTGAAGGCTGGTGGCTAAGGCACCTTGCCTCACGACTGCGTTCGGCCAGGTCACTGCCTGAGGCTAGGTACTTGCGTAACGTAAGGTACCTAAGGTATGTACTCCGTACTCGTAGCGCCGTCGAAACTAAGTTATTTTTGAGCGACCTGAATGCTATTGATAGCACTTCGAAAATGTCAAAGTGCTATGGAGAGTCGGCCTGACCACATGACAGTCGGTCAGCGCGTGGCTGGTGAGGCCCCGTCCACTGGGACGCGGTTCTTGGCCCCCGCCCCCAGCCGCGAGGCCCGAGTGATGACGACCACGCTTGTGGACCCAGGTTCACCAGACTCCCATGAGTTCTGCTACAGCGCTTACATGTGCCAAACGAGATAAGTCAATGTCTGGCACTGTCAGAGAGGCTTGTCTGCCTAAGGTAGGTATAGTAGTGTTAGATGCATCCTATGCTGCACTGGGCACGTAACTCATCAAAACTCAACCGTTGTCACCACGTCGTTACGCCGAAGCCGCGTAAGCTTGACCTGCCTCCATAACACTCGATTTGAAACTGGGCTTACGATAATTGCCATCGGCGATATCGTGACAAGGACTGCCTGCAGTTCCGCCTCGAGCATTTTATACTCATGGTACCATTCGTTCATCTACGCATTCGGCTTCCCCCGTGGTAAGTTGTGCAGAGATCTCTGTCAACTTCGACGCGACTTCTTGTGCGGAGGGCATGGTGGTGGAAAGACAGTTGGGTGCGCTAAAGGCTCAAGAATGATCAGGTTGCCTTGTGCTATTTGTGTACGGAGTATCCGTATATCTGCGGTAGGATGGCTTGGACGGTTGATTTGGAACCGACCCTCGACAAGGTTCAACTGCCCCTCCCATGTCCCGCCTGTGGCGCCCCACCGGTGAGGTACGACGCGGCCTGACGCGGTACCCGGACAATGGGCCTGAATGGAGCGGCCACATTTGTACCGTTCTATTGTGCACCGGTACCCGGCCATAGCACATGGCCACAGTTCGGTGACGCAGCACCATCCCTCGCTCCAAACGCCAACCATCACAGCCCGATACACCTACAGCGACGGACGTCTTTGTCCTTTCGCAATACCCCAGAATTCGAAACAAAGACGATCCCGACACGATCAAAGCCAAGCACTGGCTGTCTATCCAATAACACTCCGCGCGCCCTCGGGCAGCCACGACGCCGTCCCCTTACCTAGGTAGATACCTGCCTCGTCGCTCGAGTCTCGTCTCGATCCTCAACTCCTCCGCGCGACGCCTCTCCTCTTTGCCCGAAATCAGGCGATACTTCTGCGCTCCGTTATGATATGAACCCCATTGCCTGCGATACATTGCATCGATAGCTTCCCCGGTGCCTTTCGGCGCGGCGCCGGGTCTAGCAGCGACCACGGTCGGTCAACGAAGTATGGCTGCCAACGCCAGGTATAGCCTCCCGCCGGGCTACGACGGCAAGAATGGAGGCACTTCTCGGCCGGCGGCGGTGCCTCTTCCGCATATAGAGGACTTGCTTGCCATACCGAAAGACATCGACCCAAATCAGTCCATCAAGCGGCTGCTGGACATCGCCGAGTCGTCGTTGCGGCAATCCGAGATGAGCCGCGATTTCAACAGACCTGCGCTGGCCCTAAAGGAATACATCAGGGCGTCCGTAATCGCCATTCAGGTAATCACAGGCCACAAGGAGTGGCCGGCGCTGAGGAACGACCGTGGCGATACTGGCAGGGCGCACAACGCGCTTTTGAAGCGAATATCTCAGCAGAGCGACGTTTATGAAAAGATAAAGCGCGACATCATCGAGGATAATCAGAGATCCGGGGTCCAGCCAACGGCGAAGAGGACAGAGCCGTCTACAGTGTCGAGAGTAAACGGCCATGCTGTGAGGCCACAGTCGTCTTCTTCCGCCAACGGTCACGCTCAGCCGCCAGTGAACGGCTCGCCGGGAAAGTCCAAGCCTGTAGTGCACCCGAAACCCCAGTCTCTGCACGGAAACACCATACAGCACGGCCACGCCCGCGCTGCGTCGACCAACAATGCGACGCTGGACCTGGCCGCTCGATTTGCCAACCTCCGCGGCCCGCAGGCCTCGCCGGGGCAAGACCCTCGCATCAAGACGTACCCCATCACGGCCCAGAAGCCACTCGGGCCACGAGATATGCCTGGAGTGCCAAACCTCAACATTAATACAGACGCTGCAGTGTCGGCTCTCCCCAAGGTCCCGGACGCCATCTATAGTCCTGCTCGAGGCAGCGTGTCCGGAGAGGCTGCGAGGCTGCCAACGAGTACTCCCCGGGGGCTGTTCTCTCGAACGGGCTCATCTACGTCTACTTCCGGTACGCCGAGCATATCATATCAGCACGGCAACGAGTACTTCCCGCCAGCTCCATCTCCGGTGCCCGAAGAACCCGAGGGTCAGTTCAAGATCCCGGATGGGGACAGCATAACGCCCGAGCAGCTGTACGAAGCTATGAAAGGGAAGGGATCTATTCTGCTTATCGACATCAGATCTCGCGAAGACTTTGACGAAGGTCACATCATGTCGTCGTCCATCATCTGCATAGAACCGAGCATTCTGCTTAGGGACAGCATTTCGTCAGAGGAGATATCGGAGAGCATGGTTCTTTCCCCACGTCAAGAACTACCGCTATTCGAGAAGCGCGACAGGTATGATCTGGTGGTGTTTTACGACCAACACTCGGAGCGAATCACCGAGTCTCCCAAGAACTCCGACCAGACGGCGGTGGTGTCGTTGCATCGTGCCTTGGTGCACCTCAACTACGGCCGAGAACTCAAGAGAACCCCCAAGATTTTATATGGCGGGCTGGACGCATGGGTCGATCTTATGGGACCTCGTGCCCTGCAGTCGACGGCTACCAACACTTCCGACCCCGGTCGAGCCAAGAGGCGGCATGGCATGATACAACGGAGAGGGTCGAAATACATTGTGACATCTTTACAGCCCGCCGACGTGAAAGCATGGCAGAGCACATTGGAAAAAGATGCCCAGCAGACTGCCACACGACCCAGTTTCCCTCGCACCGGCGAGGAGTTTCTAAGGTTTCCCCCGGTGCCCACGAAGCAGCAGTCGATGACTTCACCTGCAACGCCTGACCATAGGCATCAGCATATCCTCGCACACAAGTTTGATTCTCCAACTCATCTTCCTGCACCGCCGACGCGGCCCCGAGCCGCTGTGCAGCGGCCTAGTCATAGTGGCCTGACTCAAGCAGATGATACCGAAGAGTCTTACAGCGAGTCCGGCGCGTCCGTGCAGAGAACAGCCGGCCGCGGCAAGAAGGCCGCCGAGCAAGCCCCTGGAGGCGTGCCAAGGATGTTCACGGGGCTGAACAATCCTCGGAATTGGTGCTACGCGAACAGCACTCTCCAGTCGCTCCTGGCGTCTCCAGAATTCGGACGAGAGTTGGCAGACTCTGAGTGGATGGCCAGGTACAAGGTTCCCCGGAAGTTTGAGGAGAAGATTGACCCACCACAACTCATGATTCGGATCATATCAAATCTTTTCCACTGGATGAGCACTGGCAAGTTTGAGACTATGAAAGCCCAGACCCTCATGGTGAGCCGCGCCCGACACAGATTTGGTAACCATTGACGCTAACGGCAACATGTAGGAATACTCTCGGCATCTCTGCAGGTCTAGCGACGCATCGTCGCAATTTGGTGGGCCAGACCAGCAGGATGCGCAAGAATTCATGTCGTTCGTCACGGAGCAGCTCCATGACGAGACGAATCCTCGTCGCGACCAGACTGGTTCAGTGAAGCAGCCAGTCACAAAGGGCAGACCATTGATGCAGGCCGCGATGGAGTATTGGCGAAACCACACGGAGTTCAACCAGTCCATCATCGACCGTTACTGGCGGGGCCTCGACTTATCCACCGTAAAGTGTATGCACTGCAACACGAGCACGCACACATTTTCGCCCTTCACTTGGTTCCCTGTCAGCGTCAGCCCAGGCCGGGACATGTCTCTGTCGGAGGCCCTCGGGAAAGACGCTGCGGGCAGTGTCTTGGACGACTTTGCGTGCGATAGCTGCAGAGGGAGGCAAAGGGCGATGCAGTCGACACTGCTGGCCCGAATGCCGCCTCTGCTGTGCATCGGCTTCCGGCGCTTCAATTTTGACAAGGAGAGAGGTGTTGTCTCCAAGTCAAACGCAGCCATCTCCTGGGACTTCAACGACTTCGACTTCTCCCCGTTCTGCCTCAACTTGCCCGAGCGACACCCGGGCACTGACAAGGCCTTCAGCGGGCCATTCCGGTATGAGTGCTACGCCGTCATCATGCACAAAGGCCACAGTATCAACGCCGGGCACTACTACGCCTACGTGCGGGACTCGAGCACCCACGACCCGTACGCATGGTACCAGTGCAACGACGCGAGGATCAAAAAAGTCCGCATCGGCAGTGGCGACAGCGAGGACATCCAGAAGGAGGTGTTCCGTTCCGAAACAGATCAGGTGCCGTACCTGGTGTTCTTCAGGAGGAAGGAGGGGTGATTGATGAACGATTAGGGTCGCGAGTGTGACCAGAACTTGAACGAGGTATATGAGCGACGACTTTCCGGCGACAGGCGTCTTTTGTACCGTACCGTCTGGCTGGTTTTGAGGGTGTTCTTGCTACTGCAGTGCTGGCGACGAAGCACAGGTTGCCATCTTCTTTTGTTTCTCTCCAAGCAAGCGGCATTAGGGTTCGTAAGCATGGCAGCGGAGTATTAGTCTTTGTTCCGAGAGGTGAATTGGAGAACGGGTAGCTAGGCACGGGCATTTAGCCAATGTTCCTCGATATAGGTACAAAGCCATCAGATCTGTTGAATACAGGCCCATCTCACGATTGCTAGTAGCACGTCTCGATCCACTGTTAGTGTTCCGGTTCCGAGACGCAACGTTCGGCCACCGAAAGTTCAGAGCATCCCATCGGTGCCATTCTCACATCACTCGTCGCGAGACGGTGGAGAGCCGGGCGGCGGCTCATCTGGCTCCCCTTGAGACAACGGCCTGGACGCGAGGGCCAAATATTGCTCCTCGCGTTGCTGCATGCGGCCGCCGGAAGGTTGCCCTTGGCAGAACTTTCCTGGGCTAGGACCCAGACTTCCCAGCATCAGGCCTGAATGTATCTCCTCTGGTGATTCTGAAGTGGCGTCAGGTAGCTGCGCGTGAGGCAGCGGTGATCTATCCATGGAGTCAACTCCCGACGCCTGCATGCTTCCCACGTATTGACGTCCATGCGACAGCCCCGGCGGGCGTGGAGCCAACCTTCGCAACGGCGGGCTCCGGAATTCCTCCCCAGGCGGTGTTCGACGATGAAGACTCGCAGACGATGCATCACGATGCCTTCTCCGGGCCTAGACCACCGTCAGGGCCGGCTTGCCTGCCAGTTCGCGCGGCGGGAACGTACCAGGCGGGCTTGCGCCTCGCGACAGTCGCGGCACTTTTGCGTCCGCTTTGTCACGTCCTTCTTCCCCGTGAACTCCTCGTCGGGCTTGTGTTTCCCGCAGTGGGTGCATTTGCGAGGGGGAGGCGGAGGGTCGTCGCCGCTGTCGGGCTGCCTGCTCCGCCGTTCGTCCCGGGGAGGGTTCATCGTGTAAGCCTCCTTCGCAGTAAAAGAGTGCCTGAGACGGAGGGAAGAAAGCTGGACTTATGAGCAGGGACGGAAGAGGAAGTGGCAGGTGGGCTGACTAGAAAGGCGAACAGCGAGACGTGCTTTCAGGGTGACGACTCAACTTAATTGTCTTCGATGCAAACGCACTGGCCGATATTCACTGGCGTGAGAACGCTCCGCTTCATGGACCCCATCAAATCTCCCTGGGAAATTCCTGCGGGCAGCGTGTCGACAGTGAGGTAATGCGGAAGCTGTTTGCTATCCTGCGTTTGTGGTGTCCGAGCCAGGTTCCCGACGGGTCGTGCAAACGGGTAGCGAAAATCAGTCTACTTCAATAACTCTCATCGGTCCAACGCCGTTGAGTTACATTACAGACAAGTCAAGACGTGGTACTCTGGTATAAAATACACGTAAAACGGCGGTATCGTCACTACTCGTGTCATAACGGGCGCACACAACCCCAACCCTTGCCCCGTGTTCCATCACCTCGCATCAGTCGTCCGAGCTCAAGCGACGTTCTTGAGGCACGCGTCGATATCCTTGCTGAACTTCTGGCGGATCACCTTGCGGTTCAGCTTCTGCGTGGCGGTAACGAGGCCCTAGAGTAGTTTGTTAGTCGAAGCCCTCAACCCGCGCGCTATCTTGTGCGAACTTACGCTGTCAGGAGTCCACTCCTCGTCCGTGATGACGACTCCAGCAACAGTCTCCAGGGCCGACAGGCCGGCACGCTTGCCGGTGAGTTGAAGCTCCTTGAGCACCGCACCGCGTACCTTGGAGTCGTGGTGCATGCTGTGCTCGTCCACGCCCAGCTCCTTGGCCCTCTCAGCGAGGACCTTTTCGTTGGGTGCGATGATGGCAATGGCTCGGGAGTGCTCGGCATCGGCGTAGACCATGATGTTAAGTACCGTTTGAGCGCCGCGATAGACCGACTCGACCTTCTCCAGGGCAATGTACTCGCCGCCCTGCATCTTGACGAGATTCTTGACCCGGTCGATGACCCGCAGGTGACCATGGGGGTCGAATTCGCCGACGTCGCCAGTCTTGAACCATCCGTCAGGGGTGATGGCCTTTGCCGTCTCTTCAGGATTGTCATAATACTCCTTCATGATAGGCTTTCCCTTGAGCCAGATCTCACCCTGAGGGACCTTGGCGTCGGCGGAGTAGCCCAGCTCAGGAAGCGAGACCAGCTTGACATCGATAGAGGCGGGCATGGGCCCAATGGAGTTTGGTGAGTACTCAAGGGGGCAACCCAAGGCACCGAGGGCGCACGTCTCCGTCAGGCCGTAACCGGTCAGCATCGGGGCCAGCACCAGGGACAAGAAGTTCTTGGTGCTATCAGAAATGCCGCTGGCGCCGTTCATGGTGAAACGAAGCCGACCACCAGTCAGTTCCCGAACCTTGGAGAAGACGATAGAATCGAAGACGCTGGCCAGGGGAAGTTTGTTCCTCGACATGAAGCCCTTGTAGTTGAAGGCTCCCCAGAACAAGGCCTTGATGATAGGGCTGGACGTCTCGAGCTTGGCCATGACGCCCTTCTTGACCGTCTCCCAGATCTGCGGGACGCCGACCATGACAGTGGGCCGCAGTTCTCGCATGTCGCCGGCACAGTTCTTGACAGACGAATCCGCCAGGGTACGAGGGTTGCCGTAGCCCAGGGTGCCGCCGATGAAGAGCACCAGGTTCTCGAGAGCCATCTCCATGATGTGGGCGAGGGGCAGGTAGGCCAGCACGCATTCCCGGTCGCTCACGCACTCCTCGACGCAAGTGTAGAGACCCGTCACTGTTGTCACCGAGTCAGCATATTCCACGCAGCATGAAAAAGCGCGACGCACCTCCTGCAATGAGCGCCTCGTGCGTGATGCAGGCTCCCTTGGGGGTTCCAGTGGAGCCAGACGTGTACATGACACAGTAGATGTCGGTGGGCTTGGCCGGCTCCGGCTCCACCATGTTGTCCTCACCGAGCTTGCGCACGTCTTCGTAGGTAACGACCTCAAGATCGGGGTTGGCCTTGCGGAACTCGTCAATCTCTTCACCGGTGCCAAACATGCCAGCGTCGTTGACGATGACGGTCTTCACACCGGCCCTCTTGATGGGGCCAGAGGCCGTCTTGAGCAGGTGCGGGTCGACGAACATGGCGGTACACTTGGTCTGAACGAGAGAGTGCTCGACGCCGCTCTCGCCGAGGGTATCATAGGCTGTGACGATGGAGATGGATTGGGAGGCGCAGGCGTGGGACATGGACATCCAGTTTACGCTGGGAAGCGCGCAATCAGTCAGCTTCAGCGCGCACGGTCAGGGAGGACAAAGCGGCCTACCTGGTGGCAGCGAAGATGTGAAGCTTGTTCTGTGACGTCAGGCCGATCTTGCGAAGACCAGAACCAAGCTGGAGGACCAGCGTCTCGTACTCCTTGTAGGTCAGGAAGGAGTACTTGGTGAGCTCGAAGAGCTGCCACTCCTTTTCGACCTCGTGAATCTCGCCGTCGACATTCTTCTTGATCTTCTTCATCTCCTTGTGGAGCTTGATGAGCTTCCGCGAGCCGACGGCCTCGTGGTTGGGGTAGACGCGGGCGCTGCGGCGGACAATGTCGAATACTGTGTGGACATCGTCGGCGGGCCGGTCAAGGAGGCCATCCTTGGCTCGCGGGTGGCGGCGCGGGATCGTCTCGCCGGCGACCTTTTCGCAGCCAGGAGCCTCGACGGTGAAGGGCGGCTTGTGCACCTGGGTAAGGGGCATCATGCCCGTCGTGTAGTCCATGATGGCGATGGGACGGCCGCTGGGCGGGCGAGAGGTGCAGGGAGACGATGGGGGGAGAGACGAGGGAGACTTGACGCGTTGCGGTGCGGTGCAGCAACGGGGAGTCGGGGGTTTTGAAGCGACGCGGAAGAGGAGGAGCGCGGAGACGAGATAGACCGGGACGGGAGGACGAGGTTGGCTAAGGTTGCTGCGGCATGCTGCAATGCACTGACGGGCCAAGCTCCAGGTGGGGCGGCCACAGCTGGGCCAAGGCACCCAATCCCACCCCAACCCTGCTGCCGTCTGGGGTTGGGGCGGCCTGTTCCAGCGGAGCCCCTGCAGCAAAGCAGCGCCGGGTCATTTCACGCTGTCGCATCACTCGTGCTCCCCACCCAAGGCAAGGGAAAAAATCGTCGACGACCCGTCGCCGTGCACATGGCCAGTGCTACGCCATCCGAGGCTTTTTTTTTTTTTTTTACGAGTACGGCCCGAAGCTCCAGGCCGACGGTAACGATGCACGCCGAGCGTTGCATCCA
>JALHCF010000126.1:6395-20696 GCA_024341135.1 Tolypocladium album
GCTCTCTCGCTCTCTCCGGGCCTTGCGGTCGCTGCTGTGCAATGCTAAGCACGCAGAGTTCTTGTCCCCAGCAACCGCTGCGCTCAGCTCTTGGTGGGGTTTTCGTCCTCAACAGATTGCTTTGCTACGTAACATTCTGTAGTTATAATAAATATAGAATATAAGCATGTAAAGTAAAGGTTTAAGTTTTTTCTTTGGGTATATATAGTAAGTATTTCGGTTTTTAAAGCTCAAGCTGTGTCAAACCTAGAGGTACATTACTGTTATCCATTTAAGTTTCACTCGCTATGTTCATAGTAGAATGCGTAGTAGTATTTTGAAAATTTTGTCTAGTTGTAGCCTTTAACTACTAGTAGTCAAACAAATCATCTGAATAAATACAACCTATCATTCCAACTGGCATATCTCTATAGTAAAAAGGCATCGAAACAGTGCTATAAGGTATAAGTTGTGTTTCACCGACATTAGTTAAATCGCGTATAGCAACAGCCTCTCCATCATCACTTTGAAAAACTAAAAGCTCATTTTGTTTTTGATAACATTTACATTCTGTACAAAATCCAATTTTAAAGTCATACGCGTAGCAAAGATCCGGTTTCCACAGCTTCCAATAGTTTCCATTTTCTTCATGTAAGAAATGATGAACAAGAGGGTCATCTCTATGCCTCCCTACAGATAGCCCAGGCCAACCATTTGTACGTCTCCATCTACCCTTTCTGCACTGGACTTCGTATCGAGCTCTTACTGGTCTGCATACTCTTCCTGGAGGTACAGAAAAAGGATAAGTTATTTTATCGGTTTTGGTATCTGACCAAGTTTGTGTAATTGTTTCACTTCCGCCTACCTCTACGTTCAATGAAAATATATCTCCTTTTGCACCAAGTGCAGATTTCCATGTGTAAGTGGATCCAAGTGATTTTGTAAAGGTATTTGTTGTAGTAATTTCCATCATTATCTTCTCTGTCTCGGTTCCTTGATTAGGTTTTGCTTCGCCAATTATATCATAGACAATCTCTAGTTTACAATCCTTCATATAATTATAGTCAGTTGTGCAAGGCATATTACACAAACCATATTGTGGAGAGCACTGCTCTCCATTTCCAACAATTTGTGATAGAGTAGTATATGGAAGCGTAATGTTGAAGGTTTTAACACTATTTTCAAGTGCTTTACCTAGTTGTTCTTTAGTTTCATAGGCACCGCTAGAAGCAAGTCCTGTACTTAAAAAATAATAAAAGGTTAAAAGATAAGATATCATTTTTAAGATATCCATACATAAAATATTCGTATTGTCCTTTATGGTATAACTTGTATTATTAGGAAATTTATATTTTTTTATCTTAAATATTTAAGACTCCATACTTAAAACATATTATAAAATCCTTAAAAAATTGCGGAGTAGACATATGTTATATTATATCACTAAATATATATACAAATATTACCTCACAAAAATAGCGTTATACGTAAGATACTAAACTCTACATACATTTGCCGTTATAAAGTATACTATGTAACATATACCTCGATATTTCTAACAGTAAAACTTTACAAATTTCTGTGGAATAGCTACGGCTGCACTGTGTGTTTTCAGCTTTTCAGAGACATAGCCACTAACAAAATCGGCTCTTCTGGCTGTCCCCGACAACTGTCGAAGGCAGCTGAGCTCTCAGGGGTAGGCAACTGCCTACCCAGACTCTTCGTGGTTCTAGCACTACATTGGTGAATCGACTGTTTTGAATACAGCGTGAAATACGCTGTTGCACCCACCGTGAATTTTGACATCTTGCATCGGTTGAGGCGCCCTCGCCGCTACTGGGCCCGCCTCCGTGCCCATAATCTCTATCGATGGGTGCCGTATTAATAAACCGACTTCTATCATCCTCCGCCGACCATATACTTGACTCCTGTTACGACCCCAGGGAGGCGACAACGGGAGGGGCCGGCTGTGCAGACGCTAATGTGGGCTGCACGGAAACTACGGTTGGAACGAAAGGACCAATGGGAACATTAACGAAGGGGACCACTCGGATCAACTCATCCAACTGATCCCCACGAATATAATTTGTATCAACAGTGGCTCAGGGCAACTGCTCCCAATGATCTACCATATCCGCCACAATATATAGGTGCCCCCAAATTCCCCCGTAGCGTAGATACCTAGCCAGCTTTCAACACAATTCAGCAGTCACTTCTTGAGTACTGAGTTACGACCCTACGGATCCATCACCTGCCGTGACACGACTCCCTGACCTCTCTGCCAACACTAACCTCCGGTTTATCCCTTGGAAACTCAAACCGTCACACCAACCACACAGTTCTTTTGGAAGAGGGTCTGTTCCATCGTCCCGATAAAGTATTAACGAGGTAAGTCCCTTCCAAATCTATTTCGCAGTTGTTCTAACAACCTATTAAACCACCCCATGCTATTATGGCGGGACGAAATATACAGTACCCTGCTATGCGGTAGCCCCGACCATACCCGGCGTCGTTAGGTAGGTGCCTAAATTGGACTATCGTTTCCTTCAGAAAGTTGAGCTACTATATAAGACTACTCCATACTTTAACTTTCGCCTACCCATAGATAGTAGTAAAATTTACGGATCTAGGACCTGCACTAAAGTATTTTACGTATGGCTTGCTAAACGGCAGGGCTAAGCGAAGATAAATGCCGTCTAATAGCCGACCTACGATACCAGAGTAAGTTGCCGCGAGTCTCATTAACTCCGCAGCACAAAACTATGAGACGCATGTGAGTAGTGCAGTAACAGTGTAATGGATTAGGAGGTGTGCAAGCCCGAGAAATGGATCAATCAGCTGCTAGGCCAAAAGATCCGCCAGTCTCGGCACCGAGTGCCGAGACTGCAACTCACACCCAAGATACGGTATGGCCTCGACACTTATACATGGGCCCGGCAGCGCATCCTTGTAAAGAAGCCGGTAAGACTGTTTTCAGCTCTTGTTCGGATGACCGGAGTAGGGCGGTTGGGCATGTTGGCCCCGGGAAGAAAGCCGAGCTACTCTCCAGTCACCACCATCCAAAACCCATGAACTCGTCCGTGCCATTCGGCGCCTCACGAAGTATGCTATCCAGCCAGCCAGCCTCTGTAGCCGATGACGAAAATATTGTCAGCCCTGGAAAATCCCACAGTTTCTTCGGTCCGAGGCAAGAAGCCTTGTTCGTTCCCGACTCCACTTTCCACGAGGATACATGCCACGCTTTCGGAGACTACTCGTAACTCGCATGCAAGAGCCAATGTCTTCCAAGTAGACGTCTCCCCCCATTGCGCGGATTTTACATAAGCTAAGCAATCCTTGAGGTGGACATGTGATGTTCCGAAGTCCACGAGCCGCCCTCTGGCTTAGCGCCGATGGCTTGGCGATCCTGCCTCAGATTAACGGCATCTGAGCTCTACGAGATTTCTTCTAGGCATATCAGCTTGTCAAATGTAAATATCCTGCCCTGGCTCTGGAATACTTTCTACGCTCCAACGTAGATCACAACACAAATGCTTCAAAGATGGTACATATGCTCATCATGGGCGGAGATTTTGATGCGGAAAGGCTTATCGTCCGTTACATGGGGATTGAGAGCAGCTAAATTATTGCCCAAGTCCGCACATCAGTCAAACCTCATCGATACACGTACCGTGCCGACTTTGCGAGGAAACGCGACGAAGAAAATTGTGGTGGAAAAGCAACTTATATCCCAGAAGAAGCTCAGTGAGGTCTCTGTGGTTCATATGCCTCGGACATTCATATTTTTGTCAAGTTCGCCTCAAAATGCCATCAACTGTCCCATGCCCAGTAAGATGCCAAGTTTGGACTTAGTAAGACGACGAAAGGCGCAATTGGCAAGCAGGGCGCGCCCGACCGCGACAGCTTACCCCGCATGCCTCGTGTATTTCATACTCCTTCTGCGGTCTTGATAAGCAAGAAGTGTGTACCCAGCAACATCTAGCAATGAATGCCAGCACAAAGATGGCGACCACACGACCAATCACCTCCTTCACTTGCCTCACCTTTGACTGCTTTGGAACCCTCGTCGATTGGGAAGGGGGCATCTACGCGGCTCTATCGCCACTCACAGGAGACCTCCCGGCTTCTCACCCGTTGCACAATGATCGCTCTGCGACACTAAGAGCTTTCATCAGACTGGAAGGCGAGGTGCAACGCGCTCGACCAAATGCTTTGTACTACTCTGTTCTGGCCGAGACATATGGCAATCTCGCAGCTGAGCTTGGCGTCGAGACATCTGAGGAGGACAAAGCGAGGTTTGGGGCTAGCGTGGGAGACTGGCCAGTGTACCCGGATACTATCGATGCCTTGAAACGCCTGCAAAAGCACTTCAAGCTCGTCATTCTATCCAACGTCGACCGGGATTCTTTCAAGCGGACACTAACCCAGCAGCTGGTCGGGGTTAACTTCGACGCCATTTACACGGCCCAAGAGATTGGAACCTACAAGCCAAGCCTAAACAACTTTAAATATCTTGTCGAGCACTGTGCGAAGGACCTTGGCGTCAGGAAAGAAGGCATAATCCATACGGCACAGAGTCTGCACCATGACCACGTGCCCGCCATGCAGATGGGACTGGCAAGCGCCTGGATAGAGCGTGGAGTGGAAATTGAGAGTGTCATGGGGGGAGACCCAAAGGAATACGAGGGCAGGGTTTCTTATTCGTGGCATTACCGAAGTATGAGTGACATGGCCGATGCAGTGGATGCATTCGCGGCCAAAACACTCGCCAACTGAAAGATTCATAAGTTGCAAGCTGACAGAGCATTTGAATACGTAATGGTTCCTGGTAGAATCAATATCGTAAGGAGTATCCCCTCTCTCTGCATGCGTGCACTGATTGAGTCATTTCGCTTACCAGAGCGGCGTTGTTCTCGCCCGAGAATGTAAGGAGGCATCGTTCATTTACAATGGTTCCAAGCACGAAGACCTGACAATGAATTTATCTCATTAATTCACTACTTTCTGCTGGTCAGCACAAAGTTCTTATACTGTCGTTGGCCGTAAAATCTAGTCTGTCGTGAGGAAGCTTTATTAAGGTCGTACAAATGCGGACAGTAATATGGGGGTAAAATGAGTTGAACTTGCCAATGGATCAAGTTTTCCAAAGCCGAGGCCTTCTGAACGGCTTCATGGAAAATAGCTCTTATTGTGTTGCGCAAAAGAGCTACTTGAGGGACAGATACAGCAGGCCGATATCTCTGATGTCTATATCTGCTGAAGAAATTATGGAGGTCACTCACGATGGAGGAGGTATTGATAAAACATATGGCATAAAGCAGACGCATATCCCTATCGTATTCCCCGAACAATGGTAAAGTTAGGCCAAATATCTGAAATGTACGTGAATTTGATTGGAAAGAAAAAGAGGCAAGACCAAAGAATGACTTTCTGGTATGATGGTATAAAATGTTCACCTGTAAACCTACGTTACTCTGTATCCGAAGGCTGATTAGTATATCGTAGACTCATCTACGCGTACACGAGAGAGAAGAAATTACGACTACAAGCCAAGCCAAGGCTGCTTCCGGTACTCGTCAAGGCCATCAATAGTCCCCGTCATGCATACATGTACTATCACCTACATGTAGGTGCACCACACAGTCACCCTATAAGAGGTAGCCTGGATATATTCCAGCACCGTGACTTAGGTCCAATTTGTTGGAGCAGAGCACACCAACACCTCAAAGCTGCACATGTGTGCTACCATGCATTCATGTTAAAGACCATGAAGCCCCGCGCAGGTCCAAAGCCTCCCCAACGCACCAACTCGCCACAGATCCGCCTACATCAATACAGACAAGCATCCCGAGACGAGCATCCAAACGCATGTACTGTTTGTACTTTGAACTGCTCTTTTGGGCAGAAGGGGAAGCGGCGGTGCCAGCTGATTGCTCGAGGCATAAGCCATTACCCACCTGACGCAGCGATGGCGTGTGCCAAGACCCGCCTGTGTGCAAGGGCAGGCGAGCTTAGCAAGCTTGGATCTTTGCGGCTTCGTTTGTGCGTGGCACGAAGCCGTCGATCCATATCGGTTTCAGCGTCGGCTTAGCGTGGCTGGGCCACACTGCCTACATCGCCACTGCTCCACCGGCCATCAAGATGGTGACTGGCAGCGAGACAGCCAGCACATGTACTTAAAAACCTAGAGACTCAGCAAGATTCAGCAATTGGCCGTATTTTAACCAAAAGCGTAGCTGCGCAGCAAACCACGACCTTTCCAATTGTACAAACAGCCATCCAATAATACCGCAACCGCGATTCCGGAGTGTCGGGGCACGGACTTTCTTGCTGGGCAGTACACTACTACTGCCAAATCGCCTTCAAATACATGTACGAAAATGGGTTCCGGCGGATCTAAAGCTGCCCGCGAGCGGATGGAAAGAGCACCAGCGGCTAATGTGCGATTTCCAAACTCATTCATGCTCTTCTACGACGTAACTTGGACCAAGCTTAGCCTGCAGCTTGGAACGGATCGTTCTCGGCCAATGTACCTCTTCAACTTGCCCAAGGGGTGGCACGGGGACATGGTCATGTATGATGGCCCTTCACTCGAATCCCGACCCATTGCTACTGCAACGAATGAAAGCACATTGGGCTACAAGAGCTTCATCACCGTCCCGCCCGCGTATCCTGGCTTGCCGCCTTTCGAGTCGGAGCTAGAAATCACAAGAGAAAGGAGCCCCATAGAGACGTACACGTTCGCCGCCCCGGTGGGAAAGGGCGCAGAGCTGCAGCTTGAGTACTTCTCTTGGGTCAGCAGTACCGGGGAGGAGGTCCGCGGGCTGGATCAGTGGCTTCGTGGATGGAAGCTGGTCCGATCGGGTGCCAAAGACGGGGAAGTTCTCGCCGTCTGGGCGGACGCCTCAATGAGTTTGTCCAAAGCAGCAAAATTTGAATTCATGAACAGTGGTGCATCTGGACAATTGGGAGATGCCTGGGCCCTTATGGCAGTTGTCAGTTTCGCCAAAGTTTGGCAGAGGTGCATGATGCAAGCCATCAATGCAGGCGCGGCTTCATGAACGGAGTATGTAAACCGGCGGCTTGAGTGGATTAGGAAACGTACAATCAATGCATTTAGCGCTTCTGAAATTAGACAGGCCATCAAGCCGTTATTGTAGTCTTACACTGGCCTGGGGAATGCAACGAAAGCGAGAAAACGACACGTGTGGTCTGTGGCTTGCGCGCTAGAAACATAGAATATCGGGATGAACCTTTGTATTTCATGACAATTTCCACGATGCTGAATGCTGCGGCTTAGGCACCCCATAGATGCATTTTAATAAGCGCCAACATCCAGCGACTGATGTGCCATTTGCATCCAGGTCTGTGACGCATTGCCAAATCAACATCGGCATATGTAGATCAGCCCGTAAAGCCATGTGAGTCTTTTATTTCATCTGGTAGTCATTAGGCAATATCGGATGTTAACCGCTTAGGTCTAAGTACTCGTGAGCTGTCTTCGGGATATTTCCGCCGGTGCCATCGTCTGGTGCCAGCCATGACCAAGCCAAGGAAAAGCTGGCCGAGGCGGATATACGAGGCAGATTGAGCCGATGACCCTCCTTTAATTCATCTCGGTTCGAGCAATGGCCACTCAGGGGTGCTCGGTATGGACATGGATTGCCCATTGTCTGACTGGGCAATGCTTAGCGCCGGGTAAGGGTGTATGACAGTAACACTAATTGGCGTGTAGTCGAACCCGGTGAGGGCTGTTACGCGAGCGTATGACATCAGCCGCAGCGATTTTCTGCTGACCTCAAAGTTTGATTGAGGAAGTACCGGGATATCAGTCGATGGCATAGCTGAGGTGGCAGACTGTTGTCCATACAAAGGACGGGAGAATTTTCGGTTTCTATGCGTGCGCAGTACCCGCTGTGGCCGGTAAGCTTGAAGCTGATCTTTATTAACTCTTTTGTTCCTTTTCGAGAGCGACAGCGCTACCGCAATAAGTTCCAAGAACTCATTTCAGACTTTCAGATTCACCAAGAGGGCTATCCTGAGCCGTATCTCTTATATCCTGATCCAATAGAGGGCTATCCTGAGCCACTCTTATATCCTGATTTCAACAGAGGGCTATCCTGAGCCACTCTTAACACATCCCTATCTTACCAAGTTGAGGGCTGCCCTGAGCCAGTCCCAACTTTCAAAATTGCCAGTTGAGGGCTACACTGAGCCACTACTCATTCTGCACGCTTGAGGGCTATCCTGAGCCAGATACTCTCAAATTGTCTAATAGTTGTCTACAATTAACTATTGAAAATGACCCATCTCACCCCAGCAAAACGAGCAGTGCGTGCTTCTACGTTTTTGCTGCGTCCTATGGGGACCACGCCTGCTTTGGCTTGCCGCGTTCAGCGCTTATTCCATGAGTCTGGCAAAGCTAAAGCCATCGAGGCAGTCGCTACACAGACGCTTCAAACCCATCAATCGCCGCCGCCGACAGCGCCGTTCGAAAGACGTCGGCCAACCACATCCGTTGGGCCGATTCAGTCACACCCGCTTGCCTTCAGAGAGAACCAATTAAACGTTCTGCTGCAGTCGTACAAGCCTGAGTTCTATGAGACAATCTCTAAGATTATGGGAATCAGGCAGAGATATGTTGAGGACCGTTCCGTCTTTATCGAGAGCCGAGACATGATCCCGTTAATGCTCGGGCTCGGTGCAACACCCGAAGACTTGAAGAATCTGCAGGTTGTGAGCGACCACCTGTACCATGACCCTACGCTTCCTTTCCGCAGGTCTAGAAATGGGCGTTTCTGCATTGACTTCGACACCAATACCCTGCGGCGCCTCGAGTTTCAGCCGTTCATGCTGTCCGTGGACGAGGACTTTAAGCGACACGACTCTGGAAAAATCCGTCGATTCGACGAAGTTCAGGACGAGCTCCAGCTAAACACCGTCTTCCAGGCTTTGTTCGTATTCAAGGCGATGATTCTGCATGGTGTTTCTACAGTAAGGCGGCCAAAGCTTGAATATAATAGCAACAAGTGGGTGACGACTCTCTTCAACCTGCGCACTGTCACGACCCCGGACATACTTGGCGAACCAGCGCTAGAAGGCGTCCACTCCGACGGAGTCGACCATACAATGACTACATATCTCGGAAGCAAAAACATGGCCTCTAACAGCGCTGCAACGTTCATGCACGGGATGGAAGAAACCACTGGGATTCAACTAGAGGATATCTCCCCTCACCACCTGTTGTCTCGCGTGCAACACAAGAACTTCCTGGACACCCTTCTTATCGTTGACCACGAGCGCAAGCATAGTCTATCTCCGGTGTATCCAATCGACAAGACTAAGGAGGCCACTCGCGATATGCTCATCTTCTTCACCCGCAAGCCTGTGGAAAAAACTCACACTTCTGGGTCCATTGACTCTCTCAGTTCGCACCCAGATATGCCCATGGAGGTTCCAATCTTTGTTCCCTGAACCCGAAATATTCGCCGATGGGATGAGCTGGTAACACCTTCTGTAAAGGCAGAATCTTTCTGGGCCATCTTGCCGTACATTGGCTTAGCCCCAGTTTTCTCATAAGCTGTTGCGGAACACGCATTTAGAGATCGCTTGGAGCATCCCACTAGATTTTGGGAGACACCCCCGCATGAATTGAAGGATGCAATCAGAGCTAGCAGTGTTCATGTAACTGCGATATGACGATTCGCCGTTTTCATTGATAAGGCCGCGCCGCGTAGCATCTCGTCCGTTTCGTCAGCCGAGCCTTGCCCAATCTCGAGGACCTTCATTTGCGGGTTTGCGTGGCCAAGGAGCTCTATATATCTTACGTATTCAAGCCCGGAGCTTAGAAGTCTGCAGAGACTCTCTATCCCACTTTGTTGGTTAACGAGATTTTCAAGACCGTCTTGGCCACTGAGGATGGTAGCAGATCTCGCAGCGAATCGTGTCAGTACTTCGCCAATCACAGCGAACGGCGACTTAGACAGCCCTTACTGAGCAACATCCATCTCCGCAGCAAGCGCCGTTTGATCTAATCTTGCCAGTTGGCGGCTGTCTGGCACGAGTTCACTTCGTATGGACATCCACTTGGGCCAAGGATGCGGCATATCACACTGCCCAGTATTTTACGAGCTACGGTACTGTTGCCAGATATTCAGGGACTTCTGCTTGCTGACTACCCTTAGTTTATGTGGACTCTCGCCAAATGGCCTCTGCTACGCGAGAACGGCCTCGCCTGTACTAGAAATTAGATGCTTCACAATGTCCACCTTCTCATCAAGCCCTTGCTCCAAGCAATTCCTCCGCAATGAATCGTAAGGTTTCGCTTAAGTCAATATCATTCATTACCAAGGCCTTATCGACATGAATGATGTGTCGGCCGGCCAGGATTAGATCCGGGGCATTCCATCAAGGCCGTTGGCCCTTCCACCGGAACATGAACCCGTCAAGCAAAAGTCATACAACATCTGGTCCTAAGACTCCAGCAGCGGCGAATGCCTATCTGGGCACAAGTACGGTTACAGTCAGTCTTGAGGTGGCCGGAGCATTACCTCAGAGAGTCGGGTCAAAAACCGGCGATCCCGCGGCGGACTGCGTGTGGTTGTGCCTGCATACGAGTACGAGCACGCTGTCACAACAAGCGCCTCAGACCTTGCCGAGTCAAAATCCTGCAAGGTATGCAAAGGTAAGGGCGCGATTGTGGCGGGTCGATCAAATATTGCACGTAGCATCGTGGCTACCTTACATAGGGCGTTTATGATATTCCACTGAATGCTGGATAGAAGTAGGAATGACATGTACCTTCTACGGCAGCGGCAGGCAACAACCCCTGCGGCTGCTTACATGCAGCGTTGAGTTTAACAGCCCCTGACCGCAAATTTCTAGGAGTAATAGTACAGTTGCTGACGGACTAGTTCCAATTATTCGCCTGGTTGCCTTACACGCTAGCCTATTTGTTCGCCTTCCACTGCTGCCTGCTGCCTCGTATTCGCAAGCAGCGAGTGTTGCGCAAGAGGGCGCCAGCGGGAGTAAGCTGCCTGCGAGCGTCAACATGTCAGCCAGCCAGAAACTTGAGGACTTGAAGTCAATCTTGGCTGCACCATGTTGCAACGATCTCAATGCGATGGCTTGCTAGAAATCCCTCGTGCATTGCGTCATCATTATTATCAGTCTACTCCTTGTGGGATACGAGGGAAGACCGGAATGGGGACGGAGATTGAGCCGCAGCACGGGTTGTGCGATATTGGGCACGCACGGAGTACATCACGATCAAAAATTTGAAAAATTGTATCAAGAATCACAATTGCTTGATGAAATATTTGTATTTAGGTAGTAAAGCCGAAGAAACCGAAATCTGATGCCGTGATAGATCGATGCAATAGCTCCAACGGTCGTTCCTACATAAATCCCACATTTAGACATATGTACGTCTATTCGGAGTCATCCGAGTCATCGGAATCAAATTCGAACGACTGAATGACCGCATGTGCTGCCCGTGCCTTGCTTGTTTCGAATATGGCTATGGCCCGAGCCTTCATCTCGCCTCTCTTGGTCTTCCCGCTCGCCGACTTAGGAAGCGCATCCAAAAACTCGATGCCACCGGCGAGACGCTTGTAGTCGGCGAGCTCACCATTGACAAACTCATGAATTTTGTTCCGCAATGTATTCTCATCTTCTTCCTTTCCAGCAGGCGACCTGACAACAAAGGCAATTGGCAGTTCTCCCGCAGCGTCGTTTGGTATTGGCACAACGGTAACGTCAGCAATAGCAGGATGGCGCAAAAGCAGTGACTCGACTTCAACAGGTGAGACTTGAAGGCCCTGATCATGCGAGTAAGTCATAGAGGCTTAGTGGATGTTGGTAAAAGGTAGTTGGATCCGGAGAACGTACTCGAACCTTGATGAGTTCCTTCACCCGATCAACGATAAACAAGTGCTCATACCCATTCTCACTCTTTCTGATCTCCATCATATCACCCGTACGCAGCCATCCGTCATCAATGAATGACTCCCTCGTTGCCTCTTCGTTGTCAAGGTAGCCCAGCATCACAGTCGGTGAGCGCAACAGAAGCTCACCCGGGGTATTGTAGGTAGTAATTTCTGCACCGTTGCTATCGATCAATCGTGCCTCGAAGTCGGGGAAAAGGCTGCCACAAGAGCCGAACATGAAGTCAGCGCGGTTCTGCATGGAAGCAGCAACTGCCGTTTCGGTGAGCCCATATCCTTGAATAAAATGGCAGCCAGGGAGCAGATTTTGGAACTGTTCCGTAACCTCTTTCGTCAGGTTAGAAGCTCCGACGACAACCGTATCTACGCAGCTCAAGTCGTGCTTTTTTGCGATTGCGGCGGCTTTGAGGATGCCGACGATCATAGGAGGAACCTATTACTCGCGGGTCAGCGAGGTGTCAGAAGGTACTCCAATGGGATATAGTTACCATCCACAGGATCTCAAGGCGGTTCTTGTCTACGGCTTGTAAAACATCATATATATCGAAACCTGGTAAAACAAGAACCTCATGGCCGCGATATACTCCCAAGTGGCCTGTTACGATGAGGGCATAGCTATGGCTCAGAGGAAGAACGCCAAGGTTTCCCATAGCGGCAGGCTTCCTGTAATTCGACTCATAAGTGGCAATCTGAAGAACGTTGGCAATAATGTTGCGATGCGAGATCTTGACATTTTTCTATGAGATCAAATTAGCAGACGCTCCACCGGAATATTTCGTGAATAGGTGCTCGATGTCAACCCACCGGGAGACCAGAAGTGCCGCTGGAGGAGCATAAGAAGGCAATTTGGTGAGCTCCTTGGCCTTGAGACCATGTCAAGTTGGGCAACGCCGCCAGTTTTCGGCCCTCATCGACAAGCTGATCCACTGTTTTAAGATCGCCCGGTGCTATCGCTCCCTTTACGATCTTCTCGGGCACTTCCAGGAGGTACACCAGGTGTCTTGGAATGCCTGCTGCTTCTGCAGATTCTAATGCAATTGGAAGCAAAGGCGCACAGGTAAATAGCGCTTTTGCATTGACGGCTTTGAGCTGCCGGGTAAGCTCTGGTGCCGAATATGATGGGCTGATGGGTGCGGAGACTCCAGACAGTCGGTGAGTCGCCCACGAGACCGTCATGGTGTCGATCTGGGGGAGTCTCCCGTATCAGCGTCACAGCGCACATTTGACGAGAAGAAGAGGGCAATTGACTCACTGCATTGACGCTGAAGATCCCAATCACTTTGTCCAGCTCATTGCCGCTATTCACTTGCATCCCAGTCTCGGAAGCGAGGGATCTCGCGAGGCATTCTATGCGTTCAGCGACCTCTGTGGGCGAGTATGTCTTGCCGGTGAGTCCGCATGTGAAGGGGGGCCGCGACGATTCCAAGGGAAATCGCCCATGTTTGTCTCCCTCACCAAAGAGAAATTCGTGGATAGGAATTGAGTCTGGAGGGTTGCATGGGAGCTTCGGGACGTACGATGGGGTAGAGAACGGCATTTTGTATGAGGACGCACAAGAGACGTCAAATAACTTTTCAGTAGGTTATGGTCGTCCAGAAGTCTCCAGTCCCGTTGCAACCACCAATGTTTGTGGGGGGTGAGAAGTAGGAGGTTTGCAGAGCCGCGAAAGTTTCTATCTTGACAAAGGGGGGGCTGAAGCTACAATGGTACGCCCGAGACGACCAGGGCACGTTTTCCCCTAAGCTACTCCGTACTACGAGTTTATTTGTTTGTCCATGCCCCGACCGATTGACAACGCTTACGCAAGTTCCCCCCAGTAGATAATACACGTGAACGTTCATGTAGCATTCTTACGAGTACTGTGGGGGGCCCAAGGCCGAAAAGCCCACATCCAAAAGTCCCCTGGCCGCGACAGGCGCGGCAGGAACCCCTTTGGGGGCGGGCCGTTTCCTCGTAGACACCGTTGGGCTGGCAACACAATTCACAAACCCGAAAGGATGGTCAGCACTGCAGCAGCCCGAGGCACTAAGTTAGTACATCTATACATGGTACGCGGCACTAATGTTCCTGATAAGCGCTATTTCTGACACGTACGAGCAGCAGGAACTTCATTCGAGTATGACTTTGTGCATTAAGTGACTCTTCAAATTAGCAGAGGGGCTAAAATCCCGGGAACTTCGGATATTTTTGTTGCAATCTGATGCTTCTTAGGGCGACGAACCGTTCAATGTTTTACACCCCGATTTCCGTCGCCGGCGCTGCCATGCTCCCAAGAACACACACAAAACAAAATTTGTAAGCACATCTCTGACTGGACAATGGTTCCAGTTACTGTATTCATCATGCATTCTAATTGGGGGGGGGGGGGGGGGGGGGG
>JALHCF010000126.1:20773-42592 GCA_024341135.1 Tolypocladium album
CCAGTCCAGCGCCGATAATCTCGCCAGCCAACTCGATCTCATACTGAATATCGGGTTGAGCCTCCTCGTACAGCCAGTTCTTTTCGCCGGCCATCTTGAAGTTATTCATCGCCAACTCATGTGGGATTATGCTCTTCTTGAGGGCCGGATTGCCTGCGCATGCCGCCTCCACACGAAGTTGGATCTCGCAGCTGCGGTCTACGAGACCAAAAAGGAACGATGCCTCGTCCACAGTCTGACCGACACTGATAAGGCCGTGGTTTAGGAGAATGGCAGCTTTCCCCTTAGGCCCCAGAGCTCTCGCAATCTGCCGTCCCTCCTGCTCTGCAGTAACAATGCCAGCATACTCATTGTCAACCGCCAAAACCCCGTAGAGGTCACAAATGTCCTGGGTGATCATTTCGAGAGGCTTTCCGAAAACGGCCCAGGCGCGACCGGCAATTGTGTGTGCGTGGCAAATGGCATGGATGTCGTGCCTGGCCTTATGAATCTCAGAGTGGATGTAGTAGCCGGGATTGTTTGCAGGTCGAGTCTTTGAGGCTTCAGTCAATCCGTGTCCTTAATGCCAGCGATTAAATATGGACTCACTCGGTTGCCGCCAACTACCTGCCCATCGCTAATTCTCAGACACAGCATATCACTGCCGTTGAGCAGAGCAAAATGTCTTCCAATTGGGTTCATCCAAATGAGGTCTGGAAACTCGGGGTCCCGGACACTGATGTGGCCCGAGATGCCTTCTGTGTAGCCATTCCTGGCCCAGTTGCGGAACACAGCTGCCATGTGCACCAGAATGTGCCTGCGATGCTCCTGATACGAAGGAAACTTTGGAATGCCTGGCAGAATACTTAATCAGCAGTGTTGCTTTCGTGACCTGGAAAGGACGGCATTCGCTCACCCATGAGGGGGTTCGGGCCGCGGCTCAGACTCGGAAGCTGGCACTCCATCTCTTCAGTGTCATTCGAAGCAGACGCAGCGGTGTTCATTTTCAGCAATACATCTGGCGAATCCTGAAGAGTCGCAACAGCAGTAGTTGGTGGCGCCATCTTGGTTAGATCCAGTATCTCTCGCCTGGACAGCTAAACGACAACTCAATGGAGATGCTCTAAAGACTGGAATTCAAAACAAGGGCCTTCATAAAGAACCCGGGAGCTTCAGTTGTTCTCGCAGTCGGCACAAGTCCGCCGTGTCGGACGGGGGTCGACGGGGTTGTCGCCGGTGCGGGGGTATGCTATTTCGGCAACGGCCAGATAGCACACTGACGTAAGATCACCAGTCAGCCACCATGTCGCGCGAAAGGCGCACTTGCACTCCGCACGGCGTCCGTACTTCTCATCTGTCCTACTTATAAGTTCCAGTGAAACTACGTTTGGGAGTTGAAAATAGACTTATCTCTACGCAACCGGAGCAATGAGGGCCGATGAGCTGCTGGAATGTCGGCACCGTATGAACGGTGCCCTCTGTACGGCGTGTTCAACCCGCGTCTTACAGGTGCACATGCACCTTCTCTGTAGCCATGCTTCTTGCCGCGCACAGTTAGAGTGAGTTGCTAGCCAGTGGGTAGTCTGAGAGCTCCCTGGGGTGTGTTAAGCGTTTAAGACCCGCAATAGACAACTCGAACGCCCGTTCGGATGTTTTCATGGTACTCGTATTAGTACTCATATTCCGCAAGACCTTATGTGATGTCTGGCTTGCAACGAGTACGAAGACTCCATTATTTTGCTCACGCGTGTCTACATGTAGTAGCATGGACGTCTACTGCAGTGTCTAAGCAACATGAAGCTATCAATCAACAGAGCAGAAGTTCCAAGTTGATATCTGTGGATCAGAGCAGAAAGGAAGGGGCCAACCGTTAAAAGTGTTCCACAAAGTTCACAGCGAAATCCAGAAGTGAGCCTCCAGGATATGGAAGCTCGAATTTGTATGTTGTCGGGAGAATTCCCTACATTCACAAGGTACTGGCCGTGAAAAGATGATTGTGTCTCACTTCAAGATTTCACGTTCATTCTTGCCTTAGGATGATCGGAAATGAGGACTGTAGAGTTTCCATGCCCATCGCAGGCAAGATGCAAGCGTACATGTGGATTGAGTCCAGCCATAGGTCTCGGTGGTTACCCGCGAGCATGTCTCTGCCCCAAGCTAGATACATGTACCTGTATCGAGTCTATCAAATAAAATGCAGCTTGTGACTACTATTTTCTTCACTTCCATGATAATCCTCATGCTCATATTGCTTGAGCTGGACTGATACATTCTCCGGAAGAGGGAATCCTGGCTCAGCAACTAGCGAGGCACTCCAAATTCTACCACCTTTCCTGCATCTAATACTGCGACCTTATCAAAGCGACGATGGATTATAACTTTTGAGCAATGGCTATCACTGTCCAGTTCCTAAACCAGGATTGCAAGACCTTGTCCACAATGCCACTCGTTTCATCATCAAGACTATAAAAGCGCGGTTAGGATCTTTGTGATCGTGAGGCTTTGATCGAGCTTGGTCTTTACCTGCTGGCAAACTCGTCGAGAATGAGAACCTTCCTGCGCCTTAGCATGACCTGCTCAAATACGAGGAGTTGAGTTTCTCCCGGTGAAAAGAAGTCATTGTGGATGACCATGTCCAGACCGCCTCATGCCTCAATCTTACGCCATAGCTGCACTCCATTCAGCACCTCCACGATATGCTGATCGGCCCAGAGTGTCTGCAACACACAGCGAAGTTCATGGATAATGTCCGTGTGAACACGGCAATGCTAACCACATCTTTTGTCCGCACATTCACACCGGACGACATACCGCGCTCAGACACTTGCCGTCGTCGGCGAGGCGCCTACCAAAGACACACTGGAAACTTGGCACGACCGGACCACGCATATCAACGGTTACGGCCCTGCCGACAGCATGCATCTACCGCTGCACACACGCACTCGAGTCTGCCAGCGACGCGCCCACAATTATCGGTCGCGGTGCCAATCACGCCAGCTAGGTCGTTGATCCGGACAACCACCACCGACTCGCACCAATCGGTTGTGCCGGCGAGCTCGTGGTCCAGAGGCACGTTCTGGCTCGAGGCTACATCAGCGGCGAAGCCAACACCAACAGCGCCTTTGTTGACAACATGGAGTGGTTACTACAAACGTCGACCAGCCACGACAAGAAGGGGCGATTTTGCAAAACTGGCGAGGCCAGGAATAAGGCCGACGGCACCCTCGAATACCATGGCCGACGCGACACACAACTCAAGACTCGCGGTGAGCGCATCAAACTCGCTGAAATCATCAAAGAAGCTCGTCTCTTATCAACAATCCGTGGACCTAATTCGCCGAGACTCTCGCTCATCGCTCATCGCTTTCATCAGCTTCATCAACAAGCAGGAGCAAGTTCACCTCAGGTGACGGCGTAAGTGCAAAAGTTGCTCTCCTCCCTATGGACAATGCCCTACAAGGGTCTCTTTCCATCGTCATGGACAACCTGCAAGGCGCCTTGCCGTCATATATGGTGCCCAGTTTCGTCTCACGCGTTCGACAGATGCCCTTCATCTCCTCCATGAAGCTTGACAGGAAACGGCTCCGAGATCTCGCCGGTGGCTTTTCCCAAGAGCAGTTCACCCCCTTCAACCTCACGAACAGCGTCAAGGCAGCACCTACGACAAAAATGAACTCGAAATGCGCGAACTATGGGCGCTGGTCCTCAATATGAGCCCCACGTCCATCGGCAAGAACGGCAGCTTCCTAAAGTTCGGCGGCGACTCCATCACTGCCATCCAGCTCATCACTCTCGCACAAAAGCGTGGGTTCGACCTGACAGTCTCGGCCATCTTCTAGGACCCGCGCCTCTCTGAGATTGCTGCCGCCACCGCCTCTGGTGACCGCGCTACTTTCGAGGCACAGCCGTTCAGCCTGGTGCCGTGGGGGAAAGCCGATGCCGTGTCGTCTGCAGCCCGCGCTGAATGTGCGCTCACTAAGAACCAGGAAATTGAAGACATCTATCCCTGCAGTAAGCTCCAAGAGGGTCTCATGACTCTGACTGTAAAACAGCCCGGCTCTTACATCGCTGAGCACGTATATAAGATTCCTGAACACATCAGCATAGAGTACGGTACCCGTTTGTCTCGCTACCCGCTGATCCAGGAGGCTAGCGGCGATAGCTATTTCGTACGTGTCGTCCATCAAACGCAGTTTGATGATTAGACCATGAACCTCACCCTCAGACACCCCAGCCAATGCCTATGCTGACAACGAGGCTCCCGCGTTGCACCCTTATGCCAACTTTATCAAGTATATTTTTCAGCATCGACCACAATGCCGCCTCCTCCTTCGGAAGAATTACCTCAACCAGGCCAAAAGGGCCGCCTTCCCATCCCTCAGCGCCACATCCTCCTCTGCGGGTGGCGGCGATGCCGTGACACGCACCGTCAAGAAGACCATCACACTGCCGCACGACAAGCACGTCTATTACAAAGGCCACCATTATGCTTGCCGCCTGGGCCATGGTCCTTGGCCGCTACTGCGCCTCCTCCGATGTAACCTTTGAGACCACCATATCCGGCCGCAACGCCGCGGTACGGGCCCTTGAGACCACCGCCGGGCCTGCTATCGCCACCATTCCCGTCCGCGTGGATCTTGACAGCAAATGCTCCGTGTAGGTCCTGCTGGAGGTGCAAACCCAGGCCGCCGAAGTGACGCCTTACGAGCAGTTCGACCTGGAGAGCATATCACGCGTCAGCGACGACGCCAAGGACGCGTGTGGTTTTTCAGCCTGCTCATCATCCAGCCCTCGCCTGATTCTGTGAGAACAAGCGATGGGGACGGCACGCCAGGCTCGGTACTCATCCTGGCCGACGCCGATATTCACTCCCGTGAGGAGGGCGTGCAGAACTACTTTAGTTGCCCTCTCGTATTCCAGTGCCGTCTCGCCAGCGATGGTGTTGGGCTTGTCGCCATCTACAACTCCAAGAGGCTGAACGAGGTGCAGGTGATGGCGCTGACGCAGCAGGTCGCCAGCATCGCGCAGCAACTGGCGACCAAGCTCGGCGAGCGGCCAGCAAAACCCTCGAGCAGCACCAAACCGCAGCGCGAGCCTTGAGGTTGCATGTGTTCGATGGCCTGTCAAGCCTGTGAAGATAACAATGAAAATTCCGGATTTATCTAACCACTTTTTGGTCGTTTTGAGAAAGGGCAGATTCTTTTCTTTTGTATGTTTCGGCTCAGCGATCCTCTCATCCTGTCTCGTCGTCAGTTCATGGCTGGCATTTCGTACAAAACTTCTTCTGGCACAGTTTGAAACACCGGAATTGGCTCACGCTCACTAGCAGTGTCTTCGTAGCTATTTATTGAGTCTTGACTTCATTCAACACGGGCGTGCGAGGAGGCTCTTTATTCGTTTACAGTCTGTTCCAGTCACAAAATAGCCTCCGCAAGCATCCCTGACGGGGTCCACTTTGCTCTGTGTACCGCTGGGCATGTCTACCAAGTCATTTGAACTGAACCGAATGGCTCTTGTTGAAGATCTTCAATATGCATCACAGCCATGGGGCGGTACATCATTATTTCAAGGTGTTCTATTTGTAGGCTATGCAGGACGGTACGTAACAAGCAACTGCAAGAGGACAAGGCACGGCAGCCCTCGGATAAGCAAACCCGTTTAGAGCGGGCGCGAGATACCGTCTTATTGCACGTTCGCGTTGCCAATCCCGCGCCTACACCACCCTGCGTCGATCCCCAGTTCCCTCCTCTTTGCACCTTGACTAGCCAAAACAGCCTCCGCGGGTCGCGCGCATTGGCGCTCGTCCCGAGAACTGCCGCCACGCCACCTCGCATGTTCCACCTCCAGCTAGGGAAAGGATTAAATATGACAGAAAAAAAAAGGGCTCGAGTCACCAGGATACAGGCCAGAAGAATAAATCGGAGAGGGCCCGTATCCATTGATGTGGTGCCCGGCATGAGGAGAAGGCGTTGCAGTGCAGCGGCCGTGGCCCTGATTGGCAAAAGGCACGTCGCACTGCGACAAGAGTGAGGGAGAGCCTCGTGGGCGACGTGCGAGTTGAAATGCCATCGCACAGTCGTTGAAGCGACCAATACAGCCAATATCCAAAAGTGTTGATGCTGGCTCAACCTCAAGCAATCATTGAAACGGTTCCTCCCGAAGGGTATCGAAAGTCGCGAAGAAGATGGTTTGAAAATGGCAGAGATTTTGCTATGGCTCACAGGCGTGAGATTTGACGGCGAGATCAGTTCCAGCCAAGCGAGTTCTCCGCGGCAACTGGCGCAGAGATGTTGGCCGTGCGGCCCGAGTTGCCAGCGCCGCTACGTCCGCTGCCATGGCTGTCACGACCTCCAGCACCGGCGCCAGCACCACCATAGTTGGAGAAGTCGCGGCTCAAGAGAGCACCTCCCATCAACGCTGGGCTGCCGGCACCGTTGTAGCGCATCTCCGACGAGCCTTGGCTGTTGGCAACGGAGCTAGAGCGGCGGTGAGTCTGTCTCTTGCGCTTGTATCGCCGGGCAACGATGAACATGGCAGCGCCGTACATGACGCTGATGCCGACCGCACCCATGGCAATTCCAGCGGTGGTGGCCTTCTGCTTCGAGGACTGGTCTCCCTGCTGATTGTTGGTGAAAGGGTCATTGTTCGGGCCGGGGCCGCTGGTCGGCACAGCTCCACCTGTGGAAGGTCCAACGCCGCCATCGTTGATGTTGCCGTGGATGTCGATCTTAGGGTTTATCAAGGCGGTCAGGTTTCGCACAAGAGGGTCAGCATTGTTGTAAATGCCCGAGTTGGGAGACCAAAGATCCATCTGGAGCTTGTCGACCAGGTTCTGAGGATAGTTGAGCCTAGCAATGGTGGTGACGTATCCCCACTTGTCCCGAGTATCGTCCGGCACCAGCTTAGAGACCTGAACAATATCGGAGGAGAAGCTGCCATCGTCGGCAAGGGCCCGAGGAAGAAACTTGAAGATCTGAGAGGCGGCAACAGTATTGCCAGCGACGAAGGCGTAGTTGAGCGGGAACAAGAAGCCGATCTGGATCGGCACGGTGCCCTCTGGCACGGGCTTGTCGGGGTCATCGGGAAGGATGAGCTTGGGCAAACCGGTGGGCAGAGTCTTTGAGCTAGTCCCAGTAGGCGATTGAGTCGGGACTGAGAAGGACATGCTAGTCGGCTCGATGACGATGGTCGTGGGAAGCCAGTTCTCAGTGTTGGTCAAGGTTGCGGTGGGGCGGATGCTGGTGACAGGCTGAACGCTGGTGGTCTCCGTGATGGCCGTGGTTGTGGGGAGCACCGTAGACTGAGAGGCTGTCGGAAGAGCCACGGTGGAGTTGTCGGCGGCGGTCGATGTGATCGGCAGAGAGGTCTTCGTCACTGACGCAGTCGGGGGGGCGGGGCTCGTAGCATTAGTGACAGGCACATCGGTCGGCACTGTTGCAGAGTGGCTCGTCAACGTCTCAATCGAGGTGCCAGATGAGGTGGCAGGCGGGATGCTGCCGCTGCTCGTTGAATTGACAACAGGAACATCGCTGGAAGACGTGATGAAGGGAGGATCCGTGATCACACTCGTGGAGGTCGGAGCTCTCGTAGAGGTCGAGACGTTGGGCGGATCAGTAGAAGTCTGATTCGACGGGTCAGACGAAGGCCCAGGCACCGAGCCAGTTGTGGTGTAACCCGTCTCGGATGCAGACGTAGACGTGGGAATAACGATGGTAGGCAGCAAGCCAAATGTAGACGTCTCTGTGGGCAAGCTGGATGAGTTTGTAGAGGTCGGGTCACCTAGAAGAGTGCTGAGCAAGGACCCAATTGGGTCCAGAAGTCCACCAGTGGACGACGTGGACGTGAGCGGCTGCTGCGCGTCCGTTGACGTGCCGTTGTTGACCAGAGACGTCGGCGCAGGGTCTTTGTCGGTGGCGCTAGTTGGCTGCCCCTTGGAGCTCGAGACGATGCCGGTGGGGGCAATCAAGATGCCCGACTCGGAGGAGGAATCGGTGAACGACTTTCGCTTGTCGGTCACCGACTCCGGATTGCTTGTCGGCCGGGTTTTCGTCGTGGGCTGGACCGTGACATCTGGTACGCCGCCAGTTCCAAGGATATCTGGCAGCGGCGTAACGATGACAGTGTTCGAGACAACGACGAAAGTTGTGCTCTCCGTGCTACCCTGGGTAGTGGATGTGCCATCGGGATTGGAGCCCAATAGATCAGAGATAAGGCCTCCGATGGCGCCTCTCCTGGACGTGGATTTCCCGCCAGTCGTAGTAGTGGCCTTGTCTGACGTGGAGACCGGATCGGGGGTTGTGGTGGTCGTGTTGAAGAATTCGCGCTTGACCTGGCGAGGGTAGTAGATCCGCGGGCGCTCAACGTCGGCTTCGGCGGCAGCCGCAGTAGATGCGGCACAGGCCAGCGCCGAGACCACAGCAATGGATTTGATGTGCATTTTTGTTGATTATCGAATTGCAAAGTCTTCCGCTGAGAGTATACCTGAAGTCAAATAGCCGGATAGGTAGTGTTGGGTGCCGTGGGCAATAAGCTGCGGTCGTGGTTAATAAGAAGACGGAGACGAGCTGCCGGAGGGTGCGAATGCTCACTGTCAGGAACAGATAGAACGAATGTACTTGACAAATGTCAACGAGTGTAATCTGTAGACAATGTTGGTCAGTCTCGGCTTAACCTCCAACGGTCGCGACACGCCAGTGGCAGAGGGGGACTCGTTGCATCAGGGAACGCCGCACGGCATCAGCGCCCAACAAACCAGCCACGCATGTCACCCAGGTATCCAATATCTTGGCCCTCGAAGGCCAGACTGCTTTCGCATCACTCACTTTCAACTGCTTGGCGCAATGATGTATGTTCGGGTTCGAATAGGAGATAAAAGAGCGACTCGACGAAAGCTCGTCGACGGGATCGAAGCAAACAGGTGCGAATCGGGAGGATCGGACCGTTATGAAGAGTCGTAGTTCGCAGGCTGGCGAAGGCAGACGTCGGCTTCGCGGGCTCGTCGAGGACAGCGGTCAGTCGTCAACGGGCATTTGTCGCGAGAACCTCCGAAGGGCCCCAGTGCAGAGGGGGCATCCACGGTGCGGCTTGAAGAGAGGACCGCGCTGTCCACGGTCAATCCGTCGTCGCCTCGAGGTTGTCGAAGGAGGCGGATGGAGAAGCGGTAGGAGAGAGGTGGAGGAGGGGCGGAGGGAAGGTGATGAAAAGAGAGCGAATGAAGGAATGGAAGCCAACGCAGGAATGAGAGGCGACGGGTATGGAAACACGGCAGGGCAAGGGGGATAAGGGGAGACGAGACTTGACGGACTGGGCGAGAGGGAGGGCAGCGCCGGCGCAGGGGTGGTACTCGTAGACGAGCAGTGCAACGGCCGGGCCGCCTCCAGGGAGCAGAACGCTGCTCCGTACAGTACGAGTACCCGGACGGAGCCTACGAGGAGAGGGAGGGAGCAGCGCAGCGCTAGCACTGCCCTGTAGCCACCAAGACGCAAGGCCCTGCTCGCCCGCATTTGAGGTGGGATGCGGTTTGCCTGCAGACGCGCTCGTTGGTGGGCGCCGGGGGTCGTGGAATGGATAGGCAGCGTTGGGTGTGGTAGGCATGTACGAGCCCGACCAACGCGAGATACACGGGCCAGGACGTGAGTCGCGCCGCCGACCAAGGTACCGCCCGCCACGTCGCCGCGTCCCATGCTACTCCCGTGGATCTCGTCTGCAGGCATTCGCCGGCAAGGAAGCCCACCGACGTGTTCAGAAACAGGGCAGCAGGGAGAGAGAGATGGGGAAGAGGTGGAGAGCGAGGACGCCGGCAAGCAGGCTGGTGGATAGTGGATAATTAGAGGAGTGGACACTGCGCGCGCCCCCGTGGAAATTGCGCTGATGGGCGCCTGCAAGCTCAACCGAGTCCCCTAACTCGTGCAGGGGTCTGGCGGGGGCCTGGGGGGAAACACGCGCCGGATGCGCTCAGGCAGCCCAGTGGCGGCCAAGGTGGCACAACACTCTCGGGCCTGCCCCTGGTGCCACGCCCCACGGCGACCTGCGCGAGAGTAGGCGGAGACCTGGCGTAGGCTTGCAGGCGCTGGCGTAACCAGGTACCGGCCTATCAGGGACTGCGTCTCTCCAAGCCCGGTGGAGGCGCCTGTGGGCTTAGCGCAACGGCACAGGGGCAGGGTCCTCGTGATTGGCCGACTGAAGCCCCCCCTGCTCGCTGCCCGCATGGATGCCTTTTTGATGGACCCGACGATTTTTCAAGGCTCTCGACGGCGGCGATTCTGACCAAATCACGACGAGCGCCTCGAGTCGTACTCCGTACAGTGGGTGCTCTTCCGTTCGCAGCGGCAGCCTCTGACGAACAGCGCGCCCGTTTCTTGGGATTTCGGCTGGCCAGTGCCTCTCCGCAAGGGGGCCTCCATGCTTTGTCGCGAAGTTGCTCCGCCGGCTTGCAGTCGCGAGGTCGCGCACGCACAACGACGGCGACTTGACGTTTGCCGCCATACGAAGCAAAATGGTGGTAATCTCACGACGGAGTCCACCCGAGGTTGCCGACCCAAGGTGCCAAGGTGCCGTGCGGCTGGCCGCGTCGGTTTGCATCTGTCGCTGGACGGCACCACCAATGGACGGCACGGCCGCAATGCAGCTGCAGCCGAATCCTGCGAGTGCCCACGAGAAATTACCGGTTGCCTGCTCGCATGCACTCCGTACTCCGTACCTTACGAGCACGAGTACTCCGTATGTAGACGAGAATGATAGTTCGGGGCTGGTCCGCTGTCTTGGTCGTCGGCGATTCATCTCGTTCACGTTAATAGCACCTTTGGCAAGATCAATAGCTCCGGCGAACGGACTCTCCCTGCCTGCTAATAAGATGAGGTGGCATCGGCCTGCGGGATCCGTGCCCTCGAGATCATACGGCGAGCCGTCGCTTGGACGGACGGCTCCGCCTGGGAGACTCTCCCTCCGGTTGCCGCGAACGATCAGCAGGTGCACATCGTCCCATCGTCCGTCCGTCGGCTGCTTCTCCAGCTTCCCAATTCATCATGGATGCGTCTTCCAAAAACAGCAGCCTGCGGCCCCGGGGCCCCTGATCCTTGCTGTCTGCCCCCCTGGCTTCAAGCCGCCAGCGCCAATGAGCTTGCAGCCTCGCCGGCCCTAGCTCGTCTCGAAGCTTCGGTTGGCGCATGCCTTTAATCACAGCTTCGGCCGGCGAGTGCGCCGTCGAGAACAGCGGCCGCTGCGCTCCTCAGGTGTGTGCTCCGCTGCATCAGGTCTGGCTGGTGCGCCCCAGCCTCACCGTCGGACGGCTAGCCGTGGCAAACAAACGAACGGAGAGTCGCTGTCGTTTGTGCTCGGATAACGGGACGGAAAGGCGCGTTCGCGTCCGCCGCTTGGCATGCTGAACCGTCCCAAAAGCTGCGCCCATTCCGCAGCCGGCCCCGAAGACCGGCTTTCCCTCTGGTCTCCACGTGGGCGGAACCGATTGCTTCGACGAGTCATCTGCTTTACACGTTGAAATGGTTAGATGGGGTGTGATGTCTTGTCTGACATTTTTGCTCCTCTTTGCTTCCGCAGTTTACGACACACGTATCCGTGCCTACTGCACCCGTGGCGAAGGAACCTCTGTGGGGTCCCGGTCAGTGCCGGATTGAAGCTCAACCAACGGAGTACAGGCTGTAGGACTCGTACTCGTAAGAGTACGTATTATCCCTCGGTATGGTCACAATGGTCACAGCGTCATATCCCTTTGGCCAGCCTTCTATCCGTAGAATCGCAATCATTGGTTTTGTTTTCAATGTTGTCAACGTACTCGTGCCCCGTCCGCACGTTGTGTTGTTGCAAACACGTCCTCAGCTTGTGGTCGTCACGATCATAATATCCACAAGTGTACGGACGTAGTGCTCGTAAAGACTTCGCGATAGCTCGGACGTCGTCGATCAGTGGCTCCGGAATGAGAATGAAACAAACAGCCTCCACGTCCACCAAACACGGGTCGCGGGGGATGCGCGCTCCCCTGGAATGCGTCTGGCATCCTCGCAAATCTGCGGCTGCTCACCCGGCGCCACTGCGATCTCTAAATGTCTCGCCTAGCAACAAGGGTCCTGCTTTTATTCGCCTCACGTTGAGACACCGGGCGGCAACCGGACCAGCGCTGGATGGCTGAGTCGCATCGATGCCGGCCTGGGCAGCTGGAATGCAGTAACGAGATTCGGATGAAGTTGTACGTCAGCCTTCCCTTTGTCACTTGGCAGCGTCGCGTCTGAAGAGCAACCAAGAGCCTCTCATCCGGCCCGCAGTCGGCGAGGCTTTTGAAACAAGTTGTCAACCGTCGGGCAACGATGTACCTCATTTGGACACGCATAACAAGGCTCCGCAACGCGTCTGGGCAAAAATGCGCTCTTCGGTACGGAGTGCTCCGTTCATGCAAGCAAACGAGCCCCTTACCAAGTACGGATACATCTTGTCTGGACAAGAAAAAGGTGATCCCGATCCATCCGAGCTAGGTGCGGACGGATGATGGGTTCGGTTCGCCGCCAACCTCATCGTGCTCAGGAAACCATCTTCATGGGTCTGATCGGGCTGTTATGAACGATCTGTTATTAACTGATGAGCGCGAGTACGCGCAAAGCTGGAGGTTGATTATAATTGTGCAAGTATGCTGCTCCGCCAATCTGCCCGTAACTTCGCAGCATCCGCAACTTCAGAAGCGCAAAGTACGTACAACATACCTAGTTGTAAACGACACTGCACTGCAAACCAGACGGAAGCGTGATCTCTTGCCATGCCACACGATGCCCCGGGCTCTCTCACCTTGCAGAAAACAGAATGCTGACCGCGTACTCACCTACCGACTTCGTGCCGTGCACGTCCATAACGGAGCAGACCAGAGGCGAGCAACCATCTCATTTACCGACCAGCTGGCTCCGCGAATCGCATTCCCAGTCAGTCCCCGACTTCGACGCATTTGCTCCCTTTATTCTGCGTGACCTGCCGCGTTCGGACCTTGTCAGCAGATTGCTCCTCTCAACCGCAGCACCAGGTTGCAGGGCCAGGAAATGAGGCCACCATCCATCGGCCGGAGCCTCTCCCCGAGCGGCACTCCGAGGAACTGCGTTAGGTTGGCACTTGCAGGACGGATGCGTCGGCCGGACTAGGGTTGTAAGATCCAAGGTCTTCCGGCCATCCAAACATCTGCTATTGTTGGTCGTCATCCCCGGTCTTTGGCGTGATTGTCGTGCCGTTTTGGGAGGAGCCCGACGAACGGATAGAGCCCTCTGGCAAGCCTATCGGCTTGAACTCTCGTCTGTGAGGATGGAACATGAAGGTGTCGTTGGTACTCCGGAGTGTGACGCATACGAACTACCTACCTTACCTTACAGTACCTAGGTAGGTAGGTAATTAGCACAAAGTACGGATACTGAAGGACAGGTGCGCTGGTGGTATCATCACCCCCAAATTGTCAGCGTCCGTGTCTGGCGTTGTTGGATTCAACATGTTGGGCAGCAAACCGGGTATCCAGGTAATCACATGCGAGGCCTGCAAGCCGCCATGTCATTTTTGACATGTTACTCTCGCAATATTTCGGCTCTGTTGGATCAAAGACCTACCTTACATACTCTATCCAACCGCACTGCCGTTCTTCCAGTACTCCGTACCTCATTTCCTCCTCGACGACCGAGCGGCCAATTTCATCCCTTGAATCCTCGTACTGCATGTATTTATTTCAGCGGCTCGTTTCCGTTTTTCGTTGTCGACTGACAGCGAAACTCTCCTTCCCTTGAAGGCACCTAAGAGTACGGCTACAGATACATACCGTGCCAAGCGTGCCAAGCGTGCATCGTGGTGATCTCCCGTAGCTAATGACGCAATAGAGTCATGTCGGCCAGTTCATTGAATATCACCTGGCAAAGGCATTTGGTTTCAGTTCGTTTCCTGTGTATCTTTTCCTGGCCATTGCGGCATTTGTTCGCAACGACGGCTTTATGCATGTGCTCCCAGTCGCGACATTGGACTTTTATCACGTTCGTGAAAGTTACTCTGTGTACAGAATGGTCGCCACACTTGCCCGCGTCTTACATGTATTACCTAGTCGACAGAGTGGACGTACGCAATTTGTGAAAACAGACATACCTTAGGTACTAATTGCTCGGAAAAGGTGAAGTCTCGAAGCCCAATGAGAGCGCTAGAGTGAAAATTCGCCGTCACGAATGCGTAGTCTGCTCTACTCCGTGCTTGCGGCTTTTCAATGACGACTGGTATAGGGTAGGGCATGCTACGCGCTCTGATTCAGAACACAGAATGACGTGGCTCGAGGTTTCTACGACAGATCTCAAGGTGAGCAGCGACGAGGGATGGAAAAGTTTAATCAGGACAGCAAGAATTACCAGATACTGTCTGTCTTCCCAAAGGCGATGCCCTTACCGATACGGTACGGAAGGTTTATGGCTGCAGACCGGTGGCCTCGGGGGAGCAGCGGTCGGCCGTGCGGGTCTCCACAGGCGGCGCTCGTCCGGAAGGCGCTGCGCACTCTGGGTTAGCGCTGCAACCGCTCCCGTCTCCTTGAGACGAGTGGCCTGACGGTCATCCCGTCCGCGTCAACTCATGTCTCGACCCTTCAACAACAGGAGAGAGACTCCTCTCACCCAACAAACAACTCCAGGATGGCGCGCCGGCAGCACATCACGTTGACCATAGTTTTCGCAGTGTTTGTCTTCTTCAGCATCTCATATTTATTCTCCGATGGCTCCGTGCCCTCCCAAGATGCCGTTCGATTGACGACGGGTGCGACGCGTTCCACCGCCGAGAAGCCCCTACAGCATGGCCAAGATGCATTCTCCCAGTCGGAATTCAGAGTAGATGTGGACGAATTGCCTGGGGGCCTGCTTGAAGGCGGCTCCATCGCGCCTAAGCTGGAGAATGCGACCCTGAAGTGAGGATGCCCGTCAGGCCCAGTGCACCCGCGTAGGAGCATTGTCGCTAACTGCCACCAACAGAGCCGAGCTGGGCCGCGCAACGTGGAAGTTCCTGCATACTATGGTTGCCAGGTTTCCCGAGAAACCGTCCGCCGATGACCGCAAGACACTTGAGGCTTTTTTCCAGCTCTTCGCGCGGCTGTACCCCTGCGGCGACTGCGCTGAGCACTTTCGCAAGCTGCTGGCCCAATACCCGCCGCAGACAGCCAGCCGGAACGGCGCCGCCGGTTGGCTGTGCTTTGCGCACAACCAGGTCAACAAGCGGCTGAGAAAGCCCGAGTTCGACTGCACAAAGATCGGCGACTTCTACGACTGCGGGTGTGGCGATGACAAGAAGGGAGAAGCGAAGCAGGGCGACAAGAAGGCTGCCAAAGGGAAAGATGGGAATGGCACAGGCGACATCGACGCAAAGTCAAACTGAGCATGGATCAGGAGAGCAAACCAGCATAGATGGGATTCACGGCGTTTAGCATTAATATGATAAAGCATCAATACGACACAGCATTACACCACCCAATTTGTGGGAGTATTGGAGGCTGCATGGAGTGCCCACGCATGGACTGCTGAAGAATCACGCACCCTCTGCACAGTCCCTGCATCGACAAGGAAGGTTTCGGTTGCAACGACTATCGGTAGTAAACTTTCAGCATTCGCTGGCGCATTGAATGGCCGTTGAACGGAACGTCGCCGCGTCGTTGAGTGGATAAGGCTGATCACGTGACGATACATGTGACCCGAGTGGTCGATGAGCTAGGCGGCGCGGCTGCGCGTTCCAGAGCTGCCTGAGCTTCGCATCGAGCTCCAGCCTTCCTCCTCGCCGACAACCACCGACGACGACGCATCACACGATTCGCCTCTCGACGACGTTCACTTCTCTTGAAACCAAGCGCTTGATCAAATTTGCTTGCACTCGCAGTAGTCATCATGGAATTCGGTCACAAGGGCGTGTTGAATGAGGGTGAGTTCGCAGCGCCGTCTGCGGTTCGTGACCAGAGCTGATCTGTTCTCTGGCTAGATGGCATCCACGTCGATATGGATCGGTTGAAGAAGGGCGAGGTCAAGTAAGTGCTCGATTTCTCAGCTCTCTTTGCTGCTGGCGCCAATATTGACTGGCTGCAGCTTGGGAACTTCTATCATGGCAGTGACCTTCAAGGACGGAGTCATCCTCGGTACGCATCGCCCGTCGTAACCTCGACCACTCCTCGGCATGACTTGCTGACAGGCTTGCTGATAGGTGCCGACTCGCGGACGACGACCGGTGCCTACATTGCGAACCGAGTGACGGACAAGTTGACACAAGTACACGATACCATTTGGTGCTGCAGATCGGGCTCGGCCGCCGACACTCAGGCCGTGGCAGACATTGTGCAGTACCAGCTGGGGCTTTTTGCGATGCACAGTGGTAAGCCGCCGATGACACAGACGGCGGCGTCTATATTCCAAGAGATTTGCTATGCCAACAAGGATCGCCTCTCGTGAGTACCTCCGCATTCCAGGTAGCTGAGCTCCAAGGGCGGAACGCTGACATTCTGCGGCACAGGGCCGGCCTGATCATTGCTGGCTGGGACGAGCGCTTCGGTGGCCAGGTGTACTCGATTCCGTTGGGCGGCTCGCTACACAAGCAGGCGTACGCGATCGGCGGCTCCGGCTCGACATATATCTACGGCTATTGCGACGCCAACTGGAAGGAGGGAATGGAGGAGACGGATGCTGTCAACTTTGTGAAGGGGGCTCTGAGGGAGGCCATCAAGTGGGACGGCAGCTCAGGCGGTGTCATCCGCATGGTGGTGCTGACGAAGAAGGGAGCGGACCGGCACTTGTACTTGCCGGACACGGACTACAAGGTGCGGCACGAGTAGAGTGCTGAGGCTTGAAGAGACGATTGCTGCCGTACGAAGCTTGGCATCTTGAACAGCAAAGAGGGTGTCCAGCGGCATACGGGTCTTACGCCACTAGACACAGTTGCGTCTGTATAATAGAAACCTGAAACGGTCATGACATACTTTGGGCATCATGATTATTGCGATATCACGAAGTTGATGGGCCCTCAAGTGCAAAAGGTCGGGTACATAATCGTCGCCCGGAAATGGCTCAATCTGTGGAACGCGAGTACGGACGATTGGTACCTTAGCTACCTTGCCTACGGATGCGATAAGGTAAGGTACCATATTTGATGAAGCCGTGCAAGGCCGTGAATGGGCGGTGAAGGCTGACGCTTGTGCCCCTGCAACCGAGGCCATGGAGACGGGCAGGCGAGGAACGGCCCGCCGAGCCCGGACATGCAAAGCTCAAGGAAACTTGTGCTTGACTTGACCGGCAAAAGCGGCGGCTGCCGTGTCTCGGACAGGAGTGCCTTGATCGACACGGGAGCGGGATGCTGTACTGGCGGTGAGGAACAAACTCGCGTCGCCACGTTGTGTACGAGACACGCTGAGGTCGGAGGTGCAGGGTACCTTACCTCAAGGTCGGTGACGTGGACGAGGCTCGATCGCAGCAGAAGGGTTTGCGGGATGATAAGGTGCTCGAGAGTGCTCGGCCACAGGCCCGGAACATGTGAGGATGACGCTGGCGACGATCTGGACACAGGGTCTTGGAGAAAACGTCGTTGGGCAGAGAGCCTTATTAAAGACAGCCTAGCAACTGCGGAGGGCCCCGTACACTGACCTACGTACAGACTGCTCTAGCAGCAATCCAGTGTTTCGAGGTGCTATCAACAGCAGGGCATTTTAATATCTCAAAAATTACTTCTTTACAGCACCCTTTCCCTGTCGAAGAAAGGCGAGAAACAAGCGTTCCGCGCCGGAAGAGACCCCCCGCTCTCCCCGGCCATGTAAGCTGGGTGACACTTCCGCCCGCGGCGTCCGAGCGGATTCACGACCACACGTCTCGGCTGGGAAATGTGCAAGGTAGTAATTAAGTTACTCCGTAAAGGCAAGAGAGCTCGCATACGGGCGGTACCTGAACAACCCTAGCCAGTGAGAGTCGGGCGTGCGCCCGCGTCGTCGATGCCCGTACCCGGCTGCACTCGCCGGAGCCGGCGCCCTGGGCCCACGTGCGTCATGCCTTGGCTGCGATTGTTCGGCGGAGCACACATCTCTCGTCATTGCCGTGACGGGCGAGTACACTGGCCCCCATCTGGCCCAAGCTACAGTTGCCCAGCTCGGGACGAGGAGCAGAGCTAATCGCGAGGCCGCTCCAAGACCGCGCCCGGTGCCGCGCCAGGGGCCTCCCCCCGGTTGGCCTACCGCGTCTGTCTTGCGTGACGGCTGAATCAACGGCGAGGCCAAGCCGTTCATCGTCAGCTCCCCGGGTTGCCGGGCTGCACAAACGTGGCCTGTGGACGGGCTGTGCTGGCCTGCGCTGCTGTCGCTCGGCGACGATCAGGGCGCTGCGGCAAGGGGGAAGTCGCCACTGGCTGCGTCACTGACAGCGGGCCCCTTCTCCCCTCCCGTCCCGCTACGAGTAACGTTTGGAGTCGTCAATTTGCCGTCCGCAGACAACGCGAACCTTGATCCGCTTCTTTGCCCTGGAGCTCGCACGACGACTCTTGACCTCGGACCTCCTGAAGACGACGGCGTAATAACATTGCTAGCCACCCCTTCTCGGCGCTTCCTTTGGCAACTCAGCACTCCTCCCGGCTCCTTGTTGCATCCGCCGTCCGGCCTGTGGACCTCGTCACCCGAAGACACTCAATCGCAGCGCTGCAGAGCATCCCATGCCTAGGTAATCATACCCTCCAAGGTGAGCCGTCTCATTCCCTCGTGTTCTGCTCTGGTATATGCCCCTTGCCTTCGTCCCCGCCCGCCCGTCCGCTTCACTCCCGACCCGTCGTCAACCGCTCGTGGCATCCCGCCGCCGGCCAGCCCGACGCCTCCCCGCCGCCGAGTCATTCTCGCTGCGCCGTACGTCGTCCTCGTCGGTCCACGTGCGCGCGCGGCGCCGCACCGCCCTCGGGTGACGTGACGTCGCCGCAACAGCGTCGTGCTCGCGCGGCGATGCAGGCGGCTGCAAACGCCACCTGCGACTTCAGCTTCATGCCGGCGCGACGAGCAGACCGCCTGGAGACGCGGACGATTCCATGGCGTCACGCTTCCGGGGAGGAGGACAGGCGATATAAAAAGAACTGGAACCGGCGTGGCGTCGCAGCGACCAACGATATATGGGGACGCTTCGGAACCTCCGGTTCTTTGTCGCGGGCGGGCGGCTGTGAGCCGGAGCCTGAGAGGAGACGACAAGTTGAGCCGCCGCGCAGGCCCGCCTCTCTCTCTTTGGGTCGTCGACTCGCGCTGCCGCTGCTCGCCTCACGTCGCAGCTCGCACGTCGACGGCACGGCGCTCCACCTCCCTCCCGTGCCTTCAGACGGGCCTCCACCACCTCGCCTCCCACGGCAAATGCCACGGCCTGCCACTCCACTCATCGCCCGAGGCGCCTATCCATCCTGGCTGGGGCACCCTGAATTCCTCGTCGCCCGCAGCTTCCCCTCCTCCATCACGTCTCCTCCTCATTCTTCCCTGCATCCGAGGCATTCTCGTCACCTCGGCGTGCGCCCGTCCACCGTGGTTGGCATTCGTGCGCTAGCTTGCCTGCTGCTTGTTCTTTTCGTTCCTCAAACTAATTCTTGTTTTGTTCTCTTTGGCCCAGCCCGCTGCGGCGATCCCGCCTCATAATATTCGTCGTCAGGCTCTACTCGCCCGCTAGCCTCGATCCACCGATCCATCCGTCTGCGCGCCGCCCGTTGCGATGCCATGGCAGCTGTAATTGGCGACTTCGCTTCTGATCTGTCCCGCTTTCATAATATGATTGTGAACCCCGCGTCTCTGCAGAATCAACACCAACACCAGCAGCACCCCCAGCATCAACACCCACGCCACAACTCGCGGTCGCCACCTCGCCGACGACGCTCGCCTTCGCGCTCCTCGCACACGGCCGACGACGCTTCCTCACCCCGGCGCTCTACCAGCCGCCCGCGGCCGACGGCTGCTGCAGCGCCGCCACGATCCCAGCGACGAGACCACGCCAGCGCGCAATCAGCCAACGCGGCTGCAGTTGAAGACGAGGAGGAAGACGCAGACGTAGTCGCCCGAGAGGAGGCACACGCGCCCTCAACGCGTAGGCGGGCTCGCGAGTCGTCCGCTGGCGGCGCCTCGCGAATCCCCTCGCCACCGCACTCGTCGTCGCCCACTGTCGCTACCGGTCCTTCGCCCGCCGACAATGCAAAGAGCGCACCCATGGCCTCGAATCTGTCCGCTGCCCAGCGGCTCTCGGCCATGATCACGCCCACGACGCGGCAGCAGCCTTCGCCGCCAGCTGACGATGTGCAAATACGCCACTCATCCGCCGCGGCCACGACGCGGCAGGGCCCGGAGGAGCAGCAGCAGACTGTGGTGCACGTGCGAGACCTCGCCCACGTCCAGACCCTGGCCAGCACTCATATACTGGGCAGAGGCGGCTCCGGAACCGCCGCAGGCGCCCAGATGAAATACGAGATCAGCGGCATGCCCATCGGCGACGTAATCGAGATGGTCGCGGCTCTCCTCACCAAGATCACCACCACCAACGACCTGCAGCACGACGCTATGCAGCGCAACGTGGCCCACCAGCAGCAGGCAAACCAGAGCAGCGAAAGCCCTGGCGGCTCCCAGATGAGCCCTCTCAGCCACTCCGTGCTCGCATTCCACGGCAAGAATGTGCCTGCCATTACCATCCTCAGCTACCTCTCCCGCATACACAAATACTGCCCAACCACCTACGAAGTCTTTCTGAGCCTGCTCGTCTACTTTGATCGCATGACGGAGCGCGTCAACGACATGGTCATGAAGAGCGAGGAGTTGAGGAGTAGACCGTCAATGTCGCGACCCTTATCGTCGCACCAGAGTGCGCCCCAGCACGACACAACGATGGGCGACAACGGCCACGCGGCGCAAGATTCCGACGAGAGCGATTCGGACCTTGCCGATGACGACGACGACGAAGACGATGACGACGACATGGTGGATTCGCCCAGTGCGCCGGCGCGCCAGGACACGGCCAGGCTTACCATGCCCACCGAGCAGCCGCCCATTGTCGGCCCAGCGACGTACTTTGTCGTGGACAGCTTTAACATACATAGACTAATAATCGCCGGCGTCACCTGCGCGAGCAAGTTTTTCTCTGACGTCTTCTACACCAATTCGAGATACGCCAAGGTATGCATACTCCCCGGCCGACGCTTGTTTGCCAGTGCATTGATGTGCTGACTTGATGATGCCTCGCAACAGGTCGGTGGCCTTCCCCTTGCCGAGCTCAACCACCTCGAGATCCAGTTCCTCGTCCTCAACGACTTCCGCCTCGCCGTGCCTGTGGAAGACCTCGAGGCGTACGCGACCATGCTGGTGGAGTTTTATGCGCGCGAGGTGATTGCGCAAGATACGGGGTCGGGGTCCGCGCCGGGGCCGGAGTCATAGGCCCTGCCCACGAGGCGATCGCCAAGGCCTGAAGACGATTTACCGGCGTTGGGAAGCTGCCGGCGGTTTGGCTTTCTCGGAGGACGCCCGCGACCGCCGACAGTGGCGAAGTGCAGGGCTTACATGAACAGATGGCAGCATTGCTCGCCAGCGCACCGTACTCTGCTCATGTGGGGATGTAAGCCAAGTGCTAAGAGGGAGAGAGGAATAACGTGTCAACTCTACGAGTCAATGGCGAATCGGGGCTCCACGCGCAGAGGACGAGCGGATCCGCGCGCGCCTCGGAGAAAATGATGGACAAGATGCCGAGTCGAGAGTGGCGTTGGCTAGACATAGAGGAGCTGCCGCACGGCAACATTGGTGAAAGCCGCAACCTTGTGTCGATGGAACAAGACTCGCTGTTCCGGCGTTGGCGAAGGGAAGGGAGGGGGGGGGGGGGGGGG